>JAMXBB010000010.1:88782476-89043528 GCA_024138015.1 Lumnitzera littorea
TAAAGATATATTTTCTAATTAATTTTGTGAATTTATCGCTTATTTTATATAATTTTAAGTTTTTTGGCTAATTTATGGGTATAATTATTACATATACCAAGTATATTCATAAAAATACATATATATTCATATAATATATTATGCTATAATATTTTCTTTTATAACTTAAATAAGTTATCTTTAAGGTTTCGTCATATTTTAGGCTTGGTTTTAGGGGTTTTAATGAGTTTTTCGATATACTATATAATTATGCTTTTAAGGCCAAAATTGAGATTTTATGTTATTATTTTGGCAATTTAACTTCATTGGGTTATTTTAATTAGCTTTTCTAATCTATTCATATAGTTTGGGCTCGATCAGATAAATTTTTCTCCAAATGCTCTAAATTCAAGTACAGTTGCCCTAAATATAATTTTAAGGGCTCACATTTAGTTTACTTGAAATATTTAGTGCAATTTTTGGTAATCATATCTTGAAAAATGAAGCAATTCCTCTCATGTTTTGTAATCATCGGGCACTTAGATTTTTCTCAACATATGTATCGTTTAGATTTGAAAGAATGTCAATTGATACCTATGTATTTGCTTCAATTGAATCACAAAATATATGCCTTAATCTTTTCTAATAAACCATACATGTAACTTTGAAGATGTTTAATTCATCGGTGTTATAAAATAAATAATAACCTAGTTGATACTCAGTATTGGCTTTTAATTTTCTACTACACTTGGAAATCAGGATAATATCTAGAAAGGGTCCTCAGATAGTTCATCAAATGAAACTTACAATTATCTCCATTTGGATAGTGGGTTGACCTATTTAACTTGTGAGATAAAGTGGATAAGGTTAGATTAGCAAAATTTTGGCCCATTTCTAAAGTGGGCTATAATTAGTTGACATGTTTAACCCGTAAGCTAAAGTGGGTTGAGCCAAGTTAGCCAATTTAACCTACTTGCACACCTATGTAATTTACTGCTAACCCACAAACTTGAATTTCGTGTTTTGAATTGCAGGAAGAACCACCAAATACACCACAATGATGAAGAAACCATCACCATCATACTTATTGCAACCAATCATGATGTGTTATTGATGGGATTAGAGTTTGTCATCATCGTCTTTGTTACTCTTTGTCTCTTTGCGCTCCATAGACTTTACCTTTGTAGTTCCTACAACAACAACTTACTTTCTCTCCCTCCAATTATGCTTTTATTCGTTTGAGAGGAAAATCTACGGACTTTACCTTCAAATGGAGTTCTACCTTCATATACATGCACTTTGAGATGAAAATCTCTTCTTTGGAGAACAAAAACTTGCATTTTTGTTCTTTGCAAGGAGGTGGTGGTGATGGATTGATGGTTTCATGTAACCAAAACTTATGTATGGTGGTAGAGGGTGCAATGATGTATGGTGATGTGTTGACAGTGTGTAATGGGTAAAGACAAGATAAGGGCAATGGTGTCATTTGTGTGCTGAGTTGGGATTCTTAGATTCAAGATAAGAAACCTAATTTAGCAAAATAAGGAATTTAGATTCCTTATAGAGTTCTTATTATGGGTTCATAAATGAACCGAACAACATAGTAATAATTTATAAGGAATAAAGGGAGAGTGGAATAGCATTCTCCTAAGTGAATTTATTGTAATGGTATGTTTGGTTGATTTTAGAAGGGTGTAATATAATGGCCATTCCCAACCTATTCACCTATTCTCATGTTTGGTAAGCAAAATGACTATTTAAATGAGTTGCTATTACTGAAAAATAAGAACTTGCAAGTTCCTTTATTGGATTATGGAAATAGTCATTCTTTGATTTTTTGTAGCATACTTTAATATTTATTCATGATATTTTAAAATGACTATAAGGCATAGTTGTTACTTGTTTATTCTCATTTTTTGAAAAATTGCAATTTTATTCCTACCTAATTCCATTTCATAAATTAAATATTTTTTTTTCTGAATACGTAAGAAAACAAAATCTTTTGATACTAACATGTTAAAAGAAATATACTATCTCCTTTACTTTGGGTGAATTAGGATTCCATTCTCCTTTTATTTCTTAGTATGGTATTCACTTTGTTTTTTATTTTTGAATCTTAATTCTATAGGAATCCCCATCATTTGAATCAAGTAATATGGATTCCTTAGTTTAATAAAAAAATCATAATTTCTTACAAAATTTCATATTTTTCTTAAAAATGATTTTATTCCAATATAACAACTATTACTATCACCATTATATTGCCACCGTCGACTATCATTGCTATCGTTACCATCACCACCTATTACTTTATGGTTGGTTGAGAAAAAAAGATAAATCGAGGATAATTTAATTATTAAAGTTTTATTGCATATTTATTATTAAGTTACTTATAAATCTAACTAAATAAAGATAATAAATATTATACCCTTATTATATTTATTAGGAATTTCAATTCCATTATTCCCTTATTCCATTAAATGAAGTGAATATGTAATATTATAGAAAAAGATAATATTACATTCTAATACGGGAACTAGAGATATAAGAAACCACAAAATAAAATCTACGTATTATATCGAAGAAGAGACTATAAATGAAACCCATAACACATAAAAATCAATCAGCTTGCAAGTAATGACCATCAAATTGAACTCCCTATTATAAGCATAACTATTATCTTTACTTTGAAGCATGATAGTTTGGGGTATAAAACTAAAACAACGATATAAAGTAAAGTACCGAATTATTAGTTATATAGGACTTCTGTTAGATTTAAGTTACAACATGGGTTAAGAAGTTAGAAAAAATGTTATAAATCTTAACCCGCTTGATGGGTCCATAAATAAATTTGAGACCTAAACCCAATCCGAATACATTTATAAGCACGTTTATGATAATGTATGTCGTGTCTGAAATGATGGATTGTGCATCATATTGTTAGACTCAACCTTCTTAAAGCCATCTCTAGAGCACGCTCGCAAGGCCTTGGTGCGTTGCATCTGAGGCGGGCCTAGCGTTGGCTTATGGTCGCATCGTCGCTTGGCCGGTTCAGCCGCATCGGTAAAGTGAAGATTATATGCGCGTAAATAAACAGTGAAAGATCGAGTGAATTGCAGTGAAACTACGCAAACTAAAACCGTACATAAACGTCATTCAGTCTTCAGATGCGTCCAACGTTCCAGACCAAACTTGGAAAGCACGGAAGACAGCCCCCCAGAAGCATATTTACCATAATACCCCTAAGCTCGTTTTCCTAAGTAATAAACCCCACCCAGGGCAGACAAACCCCATCCCAGCTTCGAATCCGAATCTCCAGGTCCGGTCAACGCTGGGTCCCACCTGGACTTCTATTTCCTCCTTCCTATGCCCCACCCGGTGCCCGAGCCTCTTGTAATAAACTCCGAAGCTAAGTTTCCCGCTCAGATACCTCTATCACTACTCTCTCTCTCTCTCTCTCTCTCTTCTTCTTTCGCTTTCTCTCTCCCTCCGAGTTCACTTGCTTTGCTTAATCCAGTGTAGAAGACGAACAAAAACAACAAAAGATAAAAAAAAAATAAAAAAAATTAAATCCAAGTACTATTTTGGGTCTCGGATTTTCGTGCTTTGATTCAAAGACATGGCAAGGTAGTGGCTAGTGAAATTTTTCAGAGGATTTTGCAATTCTGAAGTTTTTTCAAAAAAAAAAAAAAATTTTTAGGGCTTTCTTCTTTTGGGGATTTTATTGAAATATTGGTGAAGAAGACAATTTATGATTCGTTTGTGCTTTCTTTTTTTAACGTTTTTAATGTTTGATTAGTACTAAACTCAAAGAAGCAAGCTTTTCGTCTGTTGTTGGATAAAGTTTGTACCTTTGAAATGTTTTAATGAATGCGTGACTTTGGAGGGACTCTGTGAATGGTTTGTGGTTTAGAATGGAGTATTTATTCTATTTATTTTTTGACAAGTTTGGTTTTTGATGATCGTTTAGAAGGAAACAGAAGAAAGATGAGTTTGTATGGGAATTTTGGAGTGCCGATATTAGCAGAATGAACTTACATAAGATAATCGAAAAGCCAAACGTTGTAATTCGTACAATGGATATGGTTGTTGAAACATATGACATGTACAAATCATGTGTTTTTGTCTGGATTTTTCATTGAGAAGGCAATGTTGTTACTTCCTAGTAGAATTTTGTGATCATAGCGATCATCTAGCTGGTTCGTGACTTGTTAGTGGACTTTATGATTCTATTAGCCATTCGGGTTTCGGCTATTTTGCTATTTCGCTACTTTGAAGATGATCGTGCTGCTCTTGACTTCTTTCTTCTTGCTTGTGTGTTTTATTCCTTCAATTTTTAAACTTACAACCGTTTTTTAGCAGGACATGGCTTGTGGATAGTAGAGCTATAGCAAAGAAAGTGAAGAATGCTGGATTGTCGCCAAATCTTCAAATCAAAGACACTGGTGCAAAGCGCGAATGTCCCAATTGTAGTCATTTAATTGATAATAGTGATGTAAGCTTCATTAAGTCAACCTATTGATTTCAATATCATAGTAGTATATGTGAGTAAAATTTTGGCAATATGCTGCCATAGCACTGCCCATGGAGGCAGAAGTGTTAGTTTTCGGTGTTGTTGGTACCATTTATGTCCCAGCTTGTTGATATGTTCATGAGTATGGATTCAAACTTGAGGATGCTACACAAAGTGGTTTCCTTTTTCTATTGTCCGGATAGAATTGGTCCACAATTGATATATAAGCAAGTTTTATTTACTTTTGAACCGTACTTTTGTTAAAGCTTCATAGTTCAGTTGCTTAGTGCATCTTATGAGGCTCTATCTAGACAGCATTGGTCGATAGTTGTAATATGAACAAGTTTTCTGTCATTTTTAACTGCATTTTTCTTCATGTTAATGGCTGCCCCATGGGTACTATTTAATCCCAAAAGAAGAAACTTTTTTATTTTTCCATGCATTCGCCTTTTCACTAAGTGTGTCATTAATCTTTGAAAAATGAATGTTTTCCTTTTAAGGCATCTTAATTGAACACCTGTAAATGGAACCCTCTTGTTTAGGCTCAGTAGTTCAGTTTCTAAGTGTGACATATGAAAGTTCTGCCTTTGCAGGTTAGCCAGGAATGGCCAGGCCTGCCTGCTGGTGTGAAGTTTGATCCTTCTGATGTGGAGCTGTTGGAACACTTAGCAGCAAAATGTGGTGTTGGAAACCAAAAATCTCACAAATTTATCGATGAATTCATTCCTACAATTCAGTTGGAGGAAGGGATTTGCTACACTCATCCTGCGAATCTTCCTGGTGAGGGACTCACAAACTCTACATATTTGTGTGTCCTGTATAGACATTTTAGACTGTTTTGCATAGAAGTTTAGCTAGGATGATGTCTTTATTTGTAAGATAGAAGTTTTTGAAGCAAACAATGTTTGATAATTCAAACTGGGGCAGAATGTTAAAATAATCATTTAAGGACTGCAATGTACCGTCTTAGCACCTAGATGTCCTCAAGTTTATAGAGGAAAGTCTTTCTGAAGGCACTAAAGGCTTAGTATAAACATAGTGAATGGAAGCATTTAACATAGTTATTAATATTAAGATAGTGTTTAGTTGTTAGGATTGGATAGGATAAGACAAACTGGAGTACAGGACAGTACAATATTATTGTATCATATTTGGTTTGCATAATATTAAATACAAATTTTTGTGATGTTCCTTATTTGCTATATACAAGTAGTAAACCTAATATTATATTTTGGCATTATACTCTTAGTATTGTTTAATATTGATTTAATTATATTTTTTTATTTAAAAAGTATAAATTTTAAATATTAGCAAATATTTAAATATTATCTAATGTTCATACTCTTAATAATATCTAATATATATGTAATTACATTTATATTATCATTATTTGTATTTTTGTCCAGTTAAGTTAACTTTTGTATTATATTTTAGATAAGACAAATTTTAAACATTTTGTCTAATTCTTTATACTCATTTTTTTTCTAGAACTAAATGCAAATTGCAAACTTGACATCGGACAAAAAATTTTATCAAGTTTAGTCCTATAAATTTTGCGTAGCTAAATGATATCTTAGATCCAACTAATTATTTGGAGAGAAAAACGAAAGAAGAAAACTAACATTTACACATTTGGTTGCTTCCATGTGTATGGCATTTGATCAAGTCAAGTCTAGAAGACATAGTGTTGAGTTTGAGCTTAAATCACAGTGTCATTTGACAGTTTGAATTCACCTTGATTATGACTCCTTTCTTAAAGAATAGTTTCCTAGCATTAAATTTTACTAGAGCTTAAAAGTGATTAAGCTTTATTTGAATTAAATTCCCAGCTGAGCTCTACTAGACTTGCAAGGAACTGAGTAAGAGTATTTGAAGTCTTGGGTTTGACTCAATCCCATGTCATCAAGCTTTGTGCATATGTAGGTTTAAGGCACATATTGGAAAATAATAAATGTATCTTTTTTAAATCATTCTTTTACTTGTCCATCTTCATGTTAAATTGAATGTTTGTTGTTAATGTAAATATCTGAGCCTAGCATTGATCTAACTGCAGTTACATATGATATCCTTGGTTTCATTTAGGTGCTAAGAAAGATGGTAGCTGCATCCACTTCTTTCACAGGACATCCAATGCTTATGCCACTGGTCAACGAAAGCGCAGAAAGATACAGAATCAGCATGGCATCATTAAGGAAGATGTCCGCTGGCATAAGACAGGTAAGACCAAACCTGTAATGGATAATCAGGTTCAGAAAGGATGGAAGAAGATTATGGTTCTTCACAAAACTTCAAAGAAAGGATGCAGAGCAGATAAATGTGGTTGGGTGATGCATCAGTGTCATCTTGGAGGGGAAGAAGATGAGAAGGATGGGGATTATGTTGTTTCCAAGATCTTTTATGATCAAGAGAAGCACACTGAAAAGAATGATGATGTCCTATTTGTTGATGATTGTGATGTGATGCCTCTTCGCACTAGTCCAACGACCCCTAAAACAATCACACCTGATCCACCTCGAGCAGAGAAATATATCGGGCTTGATGATTTTGCTGAAGATGGAATTATGATGTCATCTTCTCAGGTTCGTCGACACTTTTACTGTATCTTCAGGTATTGAATCAAGTAGATGCAAAAATCTTTTGATGGCTTTATCTGTGAGAGATGCTTTGTTTTCATTCATCAACTACATTATACCACATTAATCATCTTGTGGGATGTTTATGTGCCTTTGGGTTGCACTTCTACTAATGGCAGGGATCTTTTCTCCAGATCGAAAATTGTAGATTCAGTTATAATGAAAATGCTATTTTTAGTAGTGAGAAAGTGCTTTGCAATAGCAGTTGGTCTATGACATTTCTGCATCATCCTTGTTCCTAAAAGGAGACTTAACACGCCTGAATATTTTTTGTGCAAGGTTTTTATTATAATCTGATTGATCATGTTCTTACTGATTTTGGATGTGTATAGGTGATGGTGGAAGCTAAGTTTGAGGATGATCAAGTGTATACACAATGCTTGGCAGGTGAATCTCAGGCATTGGATGACGCTGATCTTAACCACACTGAAGATTCTTTGTTATGTAAAGAGATAATAGAGTCCTGTTCTCAAATCAAGGAGGAACGACAAGATAATGTACATCACAACAGTTTAGTTGAGAAGGTAGCTGATGTGACAAGACTTCATGATCCACCATGTGGAGTTGCTGACCTTGAGAATCTTGACTTTGATACACCACCAGACTTCTTGCATCCTGTAAGTTGTCCATGACTATTAGTATTTCTATGACTATTAGAATGTGTACGAGGTTCTAAGACTGATTTCCCACTGCAGGAATTGCCGTTTGGTTCCCAGGAGAGTATATTTGACTGGTTAGATCGGATATGAGATGTTTGCTCATTAGCAAAACCTTTAGGAATGATCTCGATCCCCAATTTTGTTGTTGCCTGCAATGCTCGGCAAAGTTGGTCCACTGCCTTGCACAATTGCATGCTTTTGGGGGAAAAGGGGAGTTCTCGTTCCTTCAGTGGATATTAAAATGTCTGGACAGTATGATATACGAGGCTAAACTGTACATGATTGTAACTGTATAACAACTTGTCTGTAATTTGCTAAGCTTCTCCTACGTGTGGATGATTCTCATAGTTACGGTCTGAGAGGAGAAACAAATACACGTGTGCATCTGTTTTGGTTTTGAACAGTTGTTTTCCTTTTTTTTTTTTTTTCTATCTCAGTTACCTTGCTTCATGTTTGGTAAAATGTAAGAACGGTCTACCGGATTCTCTTCTTCTCCTTTTAAGTTTGTGGATCGAATTCATGTAATTCTTGAAATCTGGTATGCTTTATGGTTAATCGTCACAGACAGCAGTATTGTTGTATTCCAATGTGGCATCAGAGTAGTTGTTGCATTTGTGCCATGTTGAATGTGTCTTTGCATCTCTTCATTTAATAGATGGACTTATATTATGTGTAAAATTATAAGGGACAGTATTGGATGCTGTGCCATGCTTTTACCTTTCTTCATATCTGTAGTAGAAGCTGTATTTATGTAGTGATATTTCTGTGTTTGGTAAAATTGCATGGTACTAATTCAAGTTAGTACCATACTCTGTTTATTGTATGTTACTACTATGTCTTCATTGAAATCTATTATATTCATATTTATTATAATTTATATTCAGAAGTAATAATAACATGCAATTTTAATATCATAAATTTAGATATGAATGATTACTATCTATAACTATTGAAACTTATACATTTTATATTGAATTGGTTTTAGGATAGTTTTAAAAGATAATGAAAATAGGCTTGGGTTTCAAAGTTTTCTGAAGTGAAGCTATAAGATGGGGTATAGGATACTCATTATATATATGCTTACTCCTAATTGACCATCAATTTTTTTTTTTTGGGTGAGTGAATGCTAGGGTTTATTTCCGTTTCAATTTTTTGGACTGTGTCTTTAGGGATGAAAGATAAAATATATCAAAGGTATTCTTTGCAGTTTTTGGAGAATCCTTTTCAACCTACCAACGTATTACAACATTAAGGGATGGAGCCATTGTTCACTAAATTATAATGATTTTAGCAATTTTTGAGGGAAATTTAAGTGGCATTCTTATAGCTGGGAAACTATAGCTAGTCAATGGAACTGTAAACGAGCATGATTGGGATATGGTATGTCAACAGGTAAAGAAATTTCTTGGAAGGAAAACGAGAATTCCATCTTCAGTATTCGGGAATATAATATTACAAGTCCCTAGGAATAAATGAGATGTCATAGACCATCCAAATTTATAATTGGAAACAATAGAACACTAGTGAAGCCGGCATCTCCAAGGTTCACGTTCACTGGAATTTCACTTTTGTCTATGCGAAAATAAGTGATGGCTACGTCACTTTGGAGGAACACAAATTTGGGATTGTGTTTTGGAGGAAATAATGTCCCACGATGGATGAACGGATAAAAACATAGGTGCCTTGAAGCATATTTAACGAGATAACCTTCTCCCTGCCCCCAACATATAAAATGGAATCCTTCTAAGTTGTACCGATATTTAAGAGTATTTTAAAACTTTTGTATAATTTAAAACAGTGTTTAATTATAAGGATTGAAGCATATTTAAAAACACAGGTGCCTTGAAGCATATTTAACGAGATAACCTTCTCCCTGTTCCCAACATATAAAATGGAATCCTTGTAAGTTGTACCGATATTTAAGAGTATTTTAAAATTTTTGTATAATTTAAAGCAGCATTTAATTAAATGCTAAGGATTGAATTAGATAAAAAAAATAAATAATACAAGTATGAAAAAGATTGAGTAATATAAACTTATTATATTATATTTAATTTGTATAGTATTTGATATAAAATTTATATTAAAAAATAAATAATTTTTTACAATATTTAATAAAAATATTATCAAACAACTTGATATTATAATATGAGTATTTTTAAAAATATAAAACATTTTTTGTACCATAGATTAGTTACTACGTAAAATTACAAATTAAATATAGAATAAATTTTTTTTTTTTAATTATTGGATTACAAAAATTGTTTAGGAATAGAGTGAAAACATAAGAGAGTTCTTTCAATTGCCCATTTGGCACCTGAAAACTTCTACAAGGTCCTAAGAATAAAGGTGCTCTTATAATATCTATAATATATTTTCGACATTAGACATCAAATTCAAGGAAGTTGGGGTGGGGGTGGGGGTGGGGGCGCGCGGCAGAGGCGAGGGAACTCTATGGTAAATCCATTGATATATCCCCTCATGCTCGCTGTACGTGTGGTTAACCACTGTATCTTTATTTGGTAATAAACCACTGTACCCTTTAAGTAGTAAAATAGTTATTTTAGCAAATAAATAAATAAAGAACAATAAAAATTTCTTTGGAACACCCATCATCAATTTCCTCCTAATTGCTTTCGTGTTAATGTAAAGATTTGCTGCGGCAAATGTAAAATATCAAATAAATAACCATTCATGGATATAAACGTATTCTATCATTGTTCCTACTAAGAAAAGAAACAGAACAGTGCTGACAATAAATCCATGAGGGATTATTTGCAAAATAGCTCAATTGAAACCTGTATCGCTTTGTAAAGTCAATCCCAGCGATAATGAAACCGATGCGGGACACAACGAATAAACCATGCAGAAAGCGTTTTAAGCTGTGCATAGAATTTCACATACAAAACTCCAGAGTGGCAAAAAATGCCCCAATTTTCCTAATCAAGGGAACCATGTCTAATGATATGGTAACAAGGGAGATATGATTGATTGGTGATTAATTGTTATGGAATCAATCATCATATTTTTTTCACCGACGGATAACCCTACAATGGTATAAATGGTTAATATAAAGGTTAAAACAAGAAAGCCACAACAAAATTTCCCAACACAGAATAGGATGGGAAAACTCATGTAACACCATCTACAAATCAAAAGGGTATCTTAGCAAATACCAACAAGGAATGGTTAGCTAACCCGGTGGAGAGAGCTCTTTCACTTGGGAAAATTGGTATGCCTCCACGGGAGAAACTCAATAAGGAACAATCAATCTGCGCTCCATCTATATTCGCTGCTTCCAGTCTAAAGGAGGAGTGTGCTCATGAAAATACACTATATGCTGGTAATGCTGCCATATCGAAACCGGTCTTTCCCAAGTACAGCTTTTTTGAGCACAACTCTGCATCCAGCTTCATCTCTATACAAGAGACAAGTCATCTTCCAAAGTGAAAATTTTCAGCCACTCTCTCTTTTGCAGTTACCAGGCAGCAAGAATTTGTAGTCTTCGGCATTATTTAACAAAAAAGAAGGAAGATGGACGGCCGAGTATGAATGAGGGACAGGTCCCATCCTCCCAATTATCTCCTTAAATGTGTATTCCTCAGGAAGCATGTCGAACAGATCAGCTCCTCTGCAGATCACATCTTGTATTCTCGAGGGATTCAAGTAATGAGCAAACCTGACACGATCGTAGTGGCTGTAAGCTTTCATCTTGAATATGAACTCGCTGATACGGCGGAAGCAGAAGCTACAATGCCACCCTGAATCAGACAAAAGGAGATCGGTCTGCCTATAGTGGGCATATCTAGTCTTCCCGGTTTGATACCTGTGGACCGAAGCTCTCCAGCTCTTATTATCGACATGAAACTCAAAAGAATAAAGATAATTTCTAAGTTGTAGGTGAAGAATAGGTGGGATGTCATCACACCATCTCAAAAGGTTAATGGTGTGTGCACTTGGGATTTCATCGACATCCGACATTATCAGCAAGTCATCATCTTCTATTCCAGCAATTCTAAGAAGTTGATCAAGCGCTACTCTCTGATATGCTTCTTCAACAAACGGGTTTTCTCCCTTCTTAAACCGTCCCCCGATCATCCCATAAGTAAGGCGAGGCTCAACGAATTTGAAACTGCCTCGGTTATTGGCAAAATACAACCTCTTTGGAACACCTGTAAATGTTGAGTTCGATTCGAGGAGCACAAACTGTGTGACAAAAGGGTACAATTCGTTCCATCGAATTGTGAGTACGTCCAGCTCGTTACTGAACAACACCGCATCGTACACTCGCCTTGGGAATTCACGAACACCCCATCCGTGAAGTTTACAGAGCGTCTCCATCGAAGCGTTCTCATGATAGTAATGCGGGATTGTTTGGAAAGGCTTTGGAGGAGATTCCCATAGCGGTCTGAGGAAATAGGAAATCTTCTGCCCATGCACATAGAGACCTAATATGCCAACTGGAACAACAACAAACAAAAATACAAACGTCTTCAAATCCAGGCCTCGCATAATACATCGTAGTCTTGACATACTCAATGCGCCGTGAGTAGCCTGCTGGACATTAAAAAAACCTTTCTAAGTCATCTGGTAACATATGCTATGACAAAGAAAACATTGATATTGAAGCATGATGCTTTAAGTCTTTCAAGCATAACTAAAGCATAAAAAACGGATATGCCAAAACATCATCTGTTTACGAATTCTGTACTTGCTAAATACTAAAAACATCAACACCCCTCTTCGACCAAACACCACCCCCTCCATTTTTTCAATCAAGTTACATCTTCATCAATAGCAATGTAGGGCCAAATAGACAGCAACCACGTTTGAGTTACGACATGGAAAATCCAAATTACAAATCGATTGAGGAAATTTACAGCAATATAAACTAACTATTATAGAATTTCCCATGTTGTATCTTAGAATGTATCTTCTACTGTGTAGAAATTAAAAGAAACTAACAAAATGTGCTGCCTCATTTTCGACCCCGAAAACCATATAAACGGATATTCATCCCTACACATTCCGGTTATAAACGAATGAGCTAATTTGCTCTTCTAATCCATTACCAGAATCAGACTTCTGCGTGTTCAATACACGAAATTAAATCCGAAATTTGCAAACTAACAACAGTGGCCTACCTGGACAAATTAACACCATGTCGACTTATACCTAGCAATCAAATTTCGCAAAAGCAATTGAAAATTTAAAAAAAAAAGAAAAAGAAAAAACCGAAACATTTCAAGCAAAAAAAGAAAAAGAAAAAAAGAAGAAGAAGATAGAAGAAGAAAAACATTAAAGTAATAAACTTTCTCACAGAAGAAAAAAAAAAAAGGACTAAATTTATCTTCACAAATTTCTGATGAAAAAGAATAAATTCTTAGGCTTATACATGCATAAGAACAATAATGGACTAACCGGGCACACTTCATACCATCATCTGAAACTCAAACAACACCAAAGCAATCAAATTTTTCTAAAACCACATGAAGAACAGCATTGTCCTAAATTAGAAAAATGGAAAAAAAGAAAGAAATACTTAAACAAAAAAAAAAAACGCATAATCTAAAATTTCAAAAATAACAACAAATTTATAAACTTTATCACCAAGTAAAACAAAAATGAAAAAAAAAAAAAAAAAAGAACTCAACTTTAACCTCTAACCACAAAAAAAAAAAAAAGCAAAAAAGAAGAAAAAAAAAAAGGTCCGTACCTGGCCACAAACATCTTCACAAATATCATCAGTCTTCTTAGAATTATAATATCCATCAGACATCATGAAATGGAACAGAGATTCGTGATTGAAACAACAAAATGTTGCTTCAATCCTATGTTTCCCTCCACACCCTTAATTTTATTTTTATCAATAATACAGATTTAAGACAACCTTATCATACAGATAATAAATAATAACGGATCGTCCAGACCCAGATAAGAAAATCAATCTATTAAAAAAGAAAAAAAATCAAGTACAAAAAGATGACAACAAAGCAACGATCTTTATGGACTCTCTCTCTTTAAAAATGAGTTTGTGTGTAGAGGGTGTAAAATGAGTTGTGAAGAAAAAATACATGAACTCGTAACGTCAATTATAGCCGTTTTGTGGTTTTACGCTCTTTCACCAGATGCGTGAGAGTGAGAGAGAGAGAGAGAGGAGGGTGTGTGAAAGCCTCTTTTTTGGGAAAAATATCTAGAGGTTATAAAACAACTAAAAGGGACCAGAAATTCCAAATTTATTACTTACATCGAAATTCTTATTATTTTATTTATTAAATATGGGCATTCTATTTTTTGTCGCCACATATATTGGGAAGTGAAGGAAGGAAATAAAAAGAATATAACGAGTATGATAGAATATTTTGTTTTGATTTTTATCTTATTATTATATTTGAAGAATAATTCTTTAGATTAATTAGGGATGAATATGAGTATATCATACGAGTAAAAATAACCATGTAGAATCTAAAAAAAAATGTGAAAGGAATCACATGATGAATTTAAATAATTCTAATAATCAAGCCTTTTATTATCAAAATCGCATCATGATGTATAAATCGAAAAATTAAACCCATTAAAGGTTCCTCTAATAAAAGGCACGCTTTATAATAATAACGTTAGGATTTCTAGTATTTTATGTAGAAGAAGATGTATATGCAGATTGCTAATTCTACATTTTAATAGAGATAGAGAATGGGATAAATATATTTATATTATATAAAACACGTATTGTAATTTAAAAAAAAAACTCTATTTAAATATTGTGAGTGTATTTGATAAAAAAATATATTATAATGTATAAATTCCTTTAATACTTATAAATCATACATATATACACATAGGATATAATGATTTTTTTTTTTTTTATCACCAAAGATTGATATTAGTATCAAGTAAGAGTAAAATTTTAGCGTACATTACTTTTCTACATAGGGAACTTAATTTTTAGGTGGACGAAATCAATAATATTTACCCAAGCTTTATTTATTTGATTGATAGAAAATTTTAGCTATCACTGTGTTGAACAAAAAAAATTGCTTATGAATTTATCTTAAAAGCTCCTACTAGGGAGCCCATACATAGAATTATATATACGATGAACACTAGAAAACAAGATATATTATTTTTATTTATATCATAACAAGTCTTCTCAAAAATCAACATAAGGAAAATATATTGATTTGTCTATTATCTGGTGTTTAAAATAATTACAAAAATTTAAAAAAAAATAGAAAATTTTAAGGCGTTAATAGCGGATTGAATGGTTTTATAAATGGAATATCGAATAACGCTAAAAGTAACGTTAATAACCATTTCAATTTGAATTTTATAAAATTTCCAAAAATATGTACGTTAATTTTCATAGGCTGTAGCCTACAACGATTAATAACCATTTTAATTTTAAATAATGAATATCTAGTCTTGAATGAAAAATTCGATTGCTAAAAGTTAAAAGGAGTCTGATTAGACCCTCACTTCTACGGCGTTATGTGTAAGAATTATATTGACCGTTCGATTAGTAGAAATCTCTAAACTGACTCTAATCTAACGGATATGAATCGATGAACACAGGATAAATGTAGGTGTATTTGTTCTGGAAAGAACCGACTGAAAAGGAAATGCATTTAAGGAAAGAGCATGTGCCTGTCGTTTAGGGATGCCACGTGGTGGGCAGAATGAATCGCAATTTGTGTTTAGATGGTATTCGTATCTTTTTTGGTATTAATCGAATCGTCTTCCTCTCTGTTCGTGGTGTTATATCGTATAAGAAATTTCTAACCTTACCTTCTTGTTTTTCTAAAACTTTCAAATGCCTTTTATATCATGAAAGCTTTTCAAAATGTGCATTTAACTTTCACAAAGTATGGCATATTTTCTAAACAGTAGTCAAGACTCACGAGTTTCCAAATTAATAAAGTTTTTGAGAGCTGTAATAGTGGTTCACTCGTTTCAAAAGAAATTGAGTTCGTATATTTGTCCAAGTTGGTAATCTTTTGAATTCTTAATTTACCTTATCTTTTTTCCCATAGAGCCCTCTTATATTCGGTTATGTCTAGAAACGAATTCTCTAAAGTTAGTTTTTTCTTATAAATTTTTTGAAAGTTACAAATTAATAATTATTATTATCTAAATTTCTGAAATATCATATAATATTATTGTGATGTTACCTTTTTTAAAAAAAATTACATAATAATAATTATTGATTTGTAATATTAAAGACTTTCAGGATAAAAGACCTTTAAGTGATTCAAAATTGTTATGTTTACCTTTATCTCTTACAAAAAGTAGAATTGAAAGATAAAAAAATAATGTCCTTTCATTACGAATGGGAAATTGTTTAAATGGTTACATATGTTTCCTAATACAAATAAAGGATGTACGTTTCAAGTAGTTTAATTCCACAATAAATATCACAAAATATAGGACATACCGAGTATGTTTGTAACTCCTTATTTTGATGTCCTGAATTTCAAATCTATTATATATCTCTTCTATTTATATTTAGAGGTAAACATAAATCCTTTGCATGTACATGTATTATTATACTGGTTGTATTTAACACGTAGGCATATGTTTATCACTTAAACATTATCTAATACATTTTACAATTTGTCCAACTTTGTACCATTTAAAACTTTTACCATTTATTCATCCTTGAAAAGTTAGTAACTTTTCTCCACAAATTAGGTTGGCTTAATGTCACAATTCATCCCTCAACTTTATCTTATTTTATAATTATATATCAAATTAAAGATTTAATTTTTACTGTTTATATATCGATTAATTCCAATTCATACTGTTAGTTCAGTTAGTATAATTAGACAATAAGATAGTTATTATAACTTTATAGGAATTATGTGATCCCAGAGAAGTGATTGCTTACCACTTCCTATAAAACAATGAATTATATAACCCCTTTAAGGATCCATCGATTATACTTACTAGAAAAATAATTAAGATGTAGATGGTGATAATTAAAATTTTAATTAAATATATAATAAAATAAATTAAAACATTAGATATATAATTAGAATAAGTAATAAAATTGGGATATAAACTTATAAAGTTTTATTTTATCAGTCTTTTTTTTTTCATGGTATTATATAACAGTTGGGTGCATATATTGTTTATGGGGGAGATTGTATGGTTTTGTCCTTTATGTCAATGGGATCGGTTTCGTCAATGATCTTATTGTTTATTTTTATATTTTTAAATTTGAAACATTCAATTCATAGCTTATTCAATAATTTAAATATAAAAGTGACTAAAATAAGGGTGAAATGGACAGTGATAAGGTCCCAAAAAAAAAAAAAAAAAGAACGAGATCGTATAAAAATTGCTGTTTGTGTAACAGAAAAATATGGCAGTTTCATTTTATCTTTTAGCGACTAAAACATTGGAGGGCTCATTATTTTATGAAAGGTGTAAAAGGTTGTGTCCATTGAGACACGCAATAAGAGCACCTTTTGAGAGTTTTTTATAACCTTGACTTTCCTTACTTTTATAATGCTTTCCTAATACAAGTTTCCGAAAGTTATAAAGATAACATAGTATACTAGTTAATATATTATATTATAGCCTGCACTTGCTAATCGTTAATATTATCATGTGTATAAGTTTGCGTTTCACGTTCCACGGTGTTGTTGGTATGTTTCTCTGTCGTATGAGCATTGGCAACTCTATTCTTTTTGCTTTTTTTCCTAATGCTCTGGATGTTGATGGTGGAAGAATAAAGGGTTAGAAAAGGGCATTTAGTTTCTGCATGCATGCCTTTGCGTTGTGGTTCACCATAAAGTAGATTGTTCCAATTGTATAACCATGCGAATTTTGATCCTTTGAGTTACTTTTGTTGGGACTACCGAGGGAAGAATGAGCACGTCAACACGGGCCGGACCCAACCTTCACTATTGAGATGAAGAGAAACGAATTTTAGAACTCGTTTAATAAAAATTAAAAAAAAAAAGGGTATAAATTTAGAATTTAACTTGCTATAAAATTTTTTTTAGTTGAATTCTAAACGTTTTAAATTTTCTATTTCAGTCCTTAACGTTTATAAAAGTTTTGAAATAAATCTTTTATTAGTTTGCTGTTTTTTTTTTTTCCATAACTATAATACGTAGCATTTTCTGATTGGTTAATGAGAAAAAACATAAATATAGGACTAAACCTTTTAGACATTTCTTATAGAAGTCCTAAATATGTTAAATTTTTTATTTGAGTTTTTAATGTTTGAAAAAGTTTTCAAATAAATTATCCATTTGTTTGCAGTTAACTTTTTCATTAACTATAATACATGACACTTTCTAATTGATCCACATATTTTTATATATAACTATTATAATCAAATAATTAAAAAATTAACGAAATAATAACAAATATAATAAAAAAATTAGGGAAATTAAAAAACAAGAAAAAATATTTCAAAAATACAAAATTAAACAACAATGATATATACACATATAATATAATAAATTTTTATGTATATTTATTATAATTTCAACAAAAAAAATTTAAAAAAGCCATATAATTTAAAAAATAAGAAAGCTAGAAAATAAAAAAAAAAATTCCATTCCAACAACTCGAAGACTAGAGGGTAACCAAAACGACAAAAAAGAAATGGTAAATCATGACCCCCTTAAGGGGGTAGATGGCTTGGATTAAAAAAAAAAAAAAGAAGGAAATAAGAGTGAAACTTAATCAAGTTTCACACTAATTTTTTTTTAATATGCTTGGTTATTCCCCTTACATTAATTCCCTTGAGTGGTAGCTAGCTACTCATAGTTAGTAGCCGGTTAACTCAGTTTAGTGTATGGGTTACAGTATTTCACTTCCCTTTGGCTGTTTTGGTCATCCAAAGGTTAGAAGGTGGTTGGAAAGTTGGAATGAATTTTTCGTTATTTTTCTAGCTTTATTTCTTCTATTTTTTATTTAATGATTTTTGTTTTATTAAAGTTATAATAAATATACATGTATATACATTTATGACATTATATATGTATNCGACCATAGATTAAGTGTAAAACAAACCACCTATCCTAATTCTAAAACTGGAACCAATTCATACAGTTTCAGGATGACATTAATCTACAATATTGATGCATGTTCTCATTTTTTGGTTTATGTATCGATTATAGTTGGTTCAATATAAAAATAATTTAGGGAAAAATATAAATTTAGAACTCAACCTTATACATCAACTTTGTTTGAAATCGAAAAGTTTCGAATTTTCTATCTGAGTCCTTAATGTTTTATGAAAATTTTTAAATAATTCATTTGTTAATTTGCTAATAACTTTTCCATTAACTACGATACTTAGCACTTTTTTATTGGTTCACGAGAAACATACAAATTAACAAGTCAATTTTTTATGCCTTTTCTGTTTGAATTTTAAACATTTTAAATTTTTTATTTGAGTTTTCAAGGTTCTATTATATTAATTATTATTACTAAAACTACGTAGACCAATTATAAAGTGTTATATGTTATAGTTAGCAGAAAAGTTGATGGTAAACTAATGAAAGATTTATTTAAAAAGTTTTATGAACCTTGAAAACTCAAATAAAAAATTTAAAATGTTTAAAATTCAAACAGAAAAGGCATAAAAAATTGACTTGTTAATTTGTATGTTTCTCGTGAACCAATAAAAAAGTGCTAAGTATCGTAGTTAATGGAAAAGTTATTAGCAAATTAACAAATGAATTATTTAAAAATTTTCATAAAACATTAAGGACTCAGATAGAAAATTCGAAACTTTTCGATTTCAAACAAAGTTGATGTATAAGGTTGAGTTCTAAATTTATATTTTTCCCTAAATTATTTTTATATTGAACCAACTATAATCGATACATAAACCAAAAAATGAGAACATGCATCAATATTGTAGATTAATGTCATCCTGAAACTGTATGAATTGGTTCCAGTTTTAGAATTAGGATAGGTGGTTTGTTTTACACTTAATCTATGGTCGGTAGAGTCTTGATTGAGTTGGACCTTCAAGAGGATGTTGTAAGGCCTACAAAAGAAAGCACATTGAGAGACATCGGTAATAGGCCTCAGGGTATCAACCTAATCAATTGCTAAGTTTTGGGCTATAGCAGAGATTTGCTCATGAGTTTTCTATGTGTTGATGAACTATTTGTGAGCTTTCCATACACCAAAGATTTGTTGGAGATCTTACATGGAGATTTATTCAAGAGCTCAACATGTAGAGACTCGAATAAGGGTAGATCTTTTTAGGGGGGAAATCGTATCTCAATAGATTAGAAAAGTGCATCCGCTGATACAATTGGATCCCGAGAAATAAGGATGGCTTGACTTATTGACCTCTAGTCCTTTCTTAAGTGTTGGGTTTCTGCCTTTAGCTAAGTTCCTTAGCCGAGTACATGTCATGTTAGAAGTCGGGTGTTCTTTGGGAGAAGATTGTCTAGGACTCCGAAGGATAGGTTCAAGCTGGGGAAAGATCGATTACTTAAGAAGTGCTCAGACATAGGTTCTTGGATGCTTAAATAGGTAGGTTAAGGGTTGAAACAAGTTGGCCTATGACCCAAATAGGTGGATCTAAATGTGAGAAGTTCATGTTCAAAATATCCTATCAACAGTTTGTATATTGGAACTAGTTACCTTCTAAATTGAAAATTTTTTAGAAATAAATAGGATTAAGATTGATGATATCTTCGAATTCATATTTTTTGTACATGTTTTAACTTAATTATTTGCCTTTGCTCACTTTATTTTGGTGTTTTTGTATTTAAGAACATAGAAAAATCATCATAAGTTTTCTTAGAAGGAACACAGGGATCTAAGGCGAGAAATCAAAGAAGAGAAGAGAAGAAAACCATTTTAGCTCAATGAAGTTCCACTTCATTTAACCGGAGTGGAACAGAAGCAAGCTAACCTTGAAATACTCAACTTGACCTAAAAGAGATCTAACATCATCTAACCAAATTTGGCCCCTAAAGTTTAGCTACCTTGATGAGTTCCTAATTACACATATTTTATTTAGTGATTTTTGATGATTTTCCATGATATTTGAGTTTATTTTTAGATAATAATACTTAATTGAGTAAATTTTTTTTTTTTTAGGTTTTGAAACGATCTACACGAGAAAACGAGAAGATAGAAACAAATTTTACTCAAATCAGAGCTAAAATGAGTAAGTTATGATGGTTTGAAGATCAATACAGCTGAATGACACTATTGTGTCGTTTCTTGCGAATTTGGAGCTGTTTTTCAACCATTACAACCTATGACATAACCAAAAGACACAATCATGCTGTTGGTCGTGTTGTTTCTAGGTTTAATAAGAAAAAAAAAAGAGAAACGCAAAGCACAAAATGTTACATGATTGAAAGACTTGGTTGTATCCCCTGTCGTGTCTTTTCCAGCCAACCTAATTTTTTTAATTCTTCATATATAAAGTCTTGTTAGGGTTTATTGAAGAGAACTTCTTGGCATAACTTTGAGAGAATTTCTAAAGGTAAGAACAACCAAAAAGTGAGGAGAAGCGAAGACTTAAAGATTCAATTATTTTTGGATTTCATGATAATTCTTTCCATTATTTTCTACACTTTGATTTTAGATTTCTACTTTAGGATGTGTAATGAATAAAATCTAGGTATACCATCGAATATTGAATTAATTGAATTGCTTTCTTGATTGTTCTTGAATTTCATCTTAGTTGCTTTTTTAATTTAGTTTTAGCAATAATTTAGATTTACTTTTTTAGATTTCTTGAAATTTGAATTACCGGTTAAATAATAGAGACCTAGTGAGTAGTAGTAGTCAAAGTCCTTGAATGATCGATACTTAGACTTAATCCGCTATATTATAAATTGATAAGTGCACTTGTCTCGTATCACACCTCTTTGAGTAACTTTGAGTCGAGAGGTCTAACAATGTCAATCTATCTCCTTACTTTGAAGCAACTTAAAGTTCTAAATTATTATGAATTTACAATTAATATAAATATCACTCCTTATATGAAATCCTAATTAGTATTGAAAAATCTTAATTCTTTTCTACGTTGGAAAAAAGCATTGATGCAATATAACCTTTATATCATGTGAAGCATGCAAATGCATGCTATATGTGTGAAGAAATATACTTTTCGCATACAGTATTTATCGACATGTGTACTATTAATATTAATCAGTTAGTTAGCTTTGTTTGTTATATTAGTTAGTTTGTTAGTTTTGCTAATATAAATATCAGCATACAGACATTAAGAACTAATTGATTAGTTGAATTCATTCTTTTCATCTTTTGCATTTCATCCTTTGTTTCCATTCTCCACGATGCATATGCTTTCTCCACCGTTTCTTGCGTTGGATGCAGACAACAACAAAGGTTATTTTCTTCACATGGTATCAGAGCATCCGGTAACACAATCGACTAATTCTTACCGATTTTCTTGTATCAGTTGTGTTCTTGATTGTTTCATTACTAAGTCTTCTTTATTACTGCACATATGGTTGTGAATGATCAATACTTAAATGGTCCTTTGTATGTTTTAGCATATGACAGTTTAGGAAATGTATTAGGAAATATAGTTTTCAATGGAACAAAATTTGTGGCCTGGAATAGATCCATACGTATGGCACTTGGAGCGAACCTTAAGCTAGGGTTTGTGGACAGAACAATTCCAAAACCAGAAGCTAACACAAATGATTATATAAGTTGGATTAGGGCAGATTATATGGTTTGATGTTGGATATTGAATTCTATGATTCCGGGATTGTCTCAAAGTTTTATTTTTGCACAGTTGTCTAGAGAATTCTGGATTGAAGTGTTAGACCAGTATGGTCAAACTAATGGACAATTGGCTTTTTAGCTACAACATGAATTATCCAATGCTAGGCAAGGCAATCAATCAGTAACCTCTTACTACAATAAGCTTAAACGGCTGTGGGAGGAATTGAATGCATTAAGTTCGTATCCTACTTATACCTGTGGTAGATTGGAATATTGTACCTGTGATCTAGTAAGTAGATTGATTGAATTTGAAACTCAAATGAAACTCATGCAATTTTTGATGGGATTATCGGAGGACTATGAACCTATGCGTAATCAGATTCTTGCTGCAGATCTATTGCTAAATGTTAGTTGAGCCTTTTATCTTGTATTACAAGTTGAAAAACAACGACAAGTCACAAATTCATTCACAATAGTAGGTGACTTGTACACTACGTTTGCTGTATCTAAGGTTAATGATAAGAAAAATTTTGCAAAGAAAAGAGAACTTAGGCGTAATAGGCTTTTTTGTAAGAATTGCAGGGCAGAAGGACATTCAATCGAGTCTTGTTTTGAAATTATTGGTTATCTAGATTAGTATAAAGGGAAGAAAGGCAAGAAAAGGTTGATGAGAATGGGAGCTATAGCTAATAGTTGTTAGTAAACTTGTCATTCATCTGGATATAGTACTTCTTTTTATCATGATATTAATGATGTTAATTCTAAAACTATTGATCCATTTGTTATTCAATCTATATGTCAGGAAGTTCTTAAAGCCGTGAAGGGGACTTAGAGATTTGACACTAAGGAGTTGGACAATAATACTGTTGTTGGAGCTGCTATGAATTTGTGCAGGTACGAGTAATTCTTTATTTGCTTTTGAGAGTTAAAGTAACAAATTTTGTTCTTGGATTGTTGATACTGGGGCTAGTAATTATATTACTCCTTATGAATGCCTTCTCAAAAGCAAATAGTGTCTTACTCATCTTGTTAGTATACACTTGCTAAATGGTTTTTCTACACTAGTCCATATTGTTCAATTTGTTGACATTACTCCTTCCTTGCATCTTCACAATGTATTCTTGGTTCCTAGCTTCAAATACAATTTATTGTCAGTTTAAAAGATGTTGCATGATCAACATATTTTTGCTTGAATTGACGCCTCAACCCGTTCCTTTCAGGAGTTGAAAACTAGTTGAATTGTTGGTACAACAAAAGCACATCTTGGCTTATATTTCCTATATTCAGATTCTCCTATAAATTGTACTATTCCTAATAATTCTACTGTCGTTCATAACTCTTGCTCATTGTCTTTTGCTAGGACTTGTAATAATGACAAGTTAACTTTGCTTCATGCTTGTCTAGGACATACTTCTCCATCCAAACTAGTTCATTTGGATTGTTGTAAAGAATTATCTGTGAAAGGTTTTGATGTGAACCGTGATCAAGAACAGACAAGGCTAGTCGTTGGATGGGTCCAAGCTTGTAGAAAGCTTAAAGAGGGGTAATAGGGAAAGGTACAAAGGGGTAAAGAAATGAAGAATAAAAACAGTAAACAAAACCTATGAACAACTTCAGAGAATATGATACACCAATGGAACTTTCGAGGATTCATGACATAATTCGATATGATGCACGAATTGGTCCAATGAGATTACTCGCCACTTAACCTTGCTTAAGGGAAAGGATAAAAGTGATGCCGAGAGTAAACAACAGTGTTTGTGCAAGGAAGAAAAGATACTAAATTGTATTGAAGGTAATCTGTTCTTATAGCTACAAGTACAAGGGTATTTATACCCGTAAGTTATGGCAACTTACCTAAAGGGAAAAAGACAATTAAGACATTTCCTAAAGAAGCAATGTATACGAGATAAAAGAGTAAAAATGAATATACAACGAAAACAATCATTGTGTTACAGATTTTACATATGATACTGTATATGTGATGATGCTGCATTAGCGAGGTTGTTAGGAGATGCAGACAAAAAAGTATGGACTGATGGGTTTGTCCAAGCAGGGATGGATTAGTCAGTTCGGACCCTCTATCTCTCGACTTCTCAGTAAGGATGATACTGAGTGATTGGTCAGCTCGGTATTAGAGTGTAATTGTCAACTCGGCATACCATAGAATAATGGGTGGTCATACGGCATGGCATTAGAGATGATTCGGCAAGGAAGTACTTAGCCTTGGTAAGGGTTGGTTGGAACATAAGGATTCATTGTGCCAACCTCTTTAATCCTCGGGCTTGGCTGTGGGTCAGGGGCCCTATAGCTTAATTTTCATCATTCCCTTTAGGTTGTTTTGGATTTGGGATCAAATCTGAATGGTGTTCGCTTAGTTCTCTGTCAGGGTGATATGGACTGAGGTCGGTAATGTTGAAGGCGTTCCAACTTGTAGGCATTGTCAACGATTTTCTAGAGGATTCTAAAAGGTCCTTCCATTCTTGTGAATAATTTGTTCTTCCTTTCATTCGAGAACCGTTCCTTGCTGAGGTGTAGCCATACTGAGTCTTTTGGTTGAAATTGTTTGGCCGACTGACCATTGGTTTTTTCTCGCCTTCTTTTGGTAACTTGGTTGATGTGCTGAGTGACCTTATCATAGATGTGTTGAAGAGATTGTGCTTTAGCTGAAGCGTCATGGTCTTCTTACGCGGGTGTGAGTATAAGAGCATAGTTGAGGGGCAACTTGGGATTGAATCCATAGACCACTTCGAAGGGGGTCTGCTTAATGGTGTCATGTATAGTTCAATTATAAGCAAACTCAACCACTGGTAGGCAGACGTCCCGATTAACCAAGTTCTTGCGTACTGTAGCTCAGAGCAGTGAACCTAAAGTACGATTAACTACCTTTGTTTGGCCGTCAATTTGGGGGGTGATAGGAAGTATTGAAAAGTAATTTGGTTCTTAGTCGATGCCATAGGGTTCTCCAGAAATGGTTTAAGAACTTCAGGTTTTTGTTGGAGACTACACTTCTCGGCACGTTGTGTATCTGTACAACCTCCTGTAAGAAAAGAGAAATAATAGTCGAGGTGTCGTTAGTTTTGGTGCAAGACACAAAGTGTACCATCTTACTGAATTGATCTACGATGACCATTATAGAATCTTTTCCTTGAGCAGTTCTCGACAGTCCGAGAACAAAGTCCATGCTTAGTTCAGTCCACGGCCTCATTTGAGCAGGTAGGGGCATTGCTTTCCCTTGTTTGGCTTGACACTTGGCCTTTTTGCACACAGCACAATTTCCGATAACTCAGTACATATCTCTTCGCATTCTTAGCCAAAAGAATTAGCTATTCAATAATTCATAGGTCCTTCTCTCTCTAAAGTGTCCAAAGAGTCCTCTACTGTGGTCTTCCTTAATTAATAATTCACATAGAGAACAAGTCGGTACGCACAGTTTTCCTCCTCGGAATTGATGGCCATTCTCTACATAATACTTGTCCACTGTTCTTTCATCTACGCATTGTAAAACTATTGGTCCAAAGTGTGGATCCTCAAAGTATTGTTCTTTGATACTTGCGAAACCAAATAACCTAGTTTGCAGTTCTGATAAAAGCACATGTCTCCTCAAAAGAGCATCTGCAGCTACGTTGCTCTTTCTTTGCTTGTATTTAATTACAAAATTGAATCCCTGAAGGAATTCATCCTATCTCACCTGCCACTTGGATAGCTTAGTCTAACTTTAGAGGTACCGTAGTGACTCGTAGTCAGTATATATGACAAATTCTCTTGGTAATAAATAGTGCTTCCTCACTTGCAATGCTTAGATTAATGCCAAGAGCTCTTTGTTATACATGGAGTAATTTAACTGGGATCCTCAAAGCTTCTCACTATAGAAGGCAATTGATTGGCCTTCCCGCATTAGGATAGCACCCATTCTAATACCTAACATGTCGCATTCTAGTGCAAAAATTTTGTCAAAGTCAGGTAGCATTAACACTGGGGTGGAGGTCAACTTTTTCTTAATCTCAGCAAAACTCCTCTCCTCCCTTTCTCCCTATTGGAAGTCGGTGTTTTTCTTCATTAATTCGGTAAGTGGCGCAGCAAGGGTGTTGAAGTTCTTGATGAACCTTCAGTAAAACGAAGCCAGACCATGGAAACTTCTCACATTGGCACAAGTAGTAGGGGTCGGCTACTCAAAATTGCTTGGATCTTTTCATCGTTGACTCGCAAGCCTTCTCCACTAATTACATAGCCCAATAATACCACTTCCTCCGGGTAGAAGCAACATTTTTTCAAATTGCCGAATAGTTTCTCGGCATGAAGGATATCTAGGACTGCTCGGATGTGTTCATAGTGACTCAGCATGTCAGCATTGTAGATTAGGATGTTATTAAAGTACACCACGATACACTTTCCGATGAGATGTCTTAGTACACGATTCATAAGTCTCATGAAGGTGCTCGGGGCATTTGTTAAGCCAAAGGGCATAACCATCTATTCGTAAAGTCTATGTCGAGTCTTGAATGCAGTCTTCCACTTGTCTCCTAGCCTCATGCGGATTTGATGGTAGTCAGACTTGAGATCAATCTTACTGGAAATTTTGACTCCACTTAGTTTATCCAACATGTCTTTTAGCCTCGGGATGGAATACCTGCATTTGATTTTGATTTTGTTCACGGCTTGACTGTCAATACACATCCGCCAGGTTCCATCCTTCTGCGGCACTAGAAGTGTAGGTACAGCATAAGGGTTGAGACTTTCTCTCACTTATCCTCTTTCCAGCAACTCATTTACTTGATGTTGAAGCTTAGAAGCCTGCTTAGGATTCATCTGATAAGTTGGCTTGTTCGACAATGCAGCGTCGGGTACTAAGTCAATGCAGTGCTTTATGCTTTAGGTCGGGGGCAACCCTTCTGGTAAATGTTCTGGGAATAGGTTGGTATATTCATCCAACAGTTCATTCACTTCTTGAGGTAAATCATCTCGCTCCTTTATTTCCAGTAGTCGCCTGACCAACAGGAGGGTCAGCTCATTGGCATTAATAGCCTCTTGGAGCTTAGCTCTACTCATCACCAGAGCCTTCTTCGATTCATGAGCAAGTTTTACCTGTAACTCGTGAACTTCTCTCGATGGCATCGAATTTAGCGTGATCTTCTAATCATCCTTCTTGAGCATGTAGGTATTCCTATAACCGTCGTGGATGACTTTCCTATCAAATAGCTACGGTCTTCCTAGCAACATGTAACAAGCTCACATGGGTAGTATGTTGTAAAGAATCTGGTTGGAGTAATTGCCAATAGTGATTTGTAGCAGTGTTTACTGAGTGATGTGTCGTGCTCCTTTCTCACTCAACCGGTGCAACTTGTACGGCTTTAGATGTGCAACAGTCGGCAACCTTAATCTTGAAATTAAGTTGGCTGATCCCATATTGGTGCAACTCCTACTATTTACGATGAGGGTGCATGTCTGATTATTTACTTTGTAGGTGATATGAAATAAGTTCTCTCTCTGCTCCTCCTCTCATGAGGGTTCCACACACATAATGCATTGGACAACCATGAGTAACTAGTCCAAGTCCTCGGCATACACGTCTTTCTTAATCAATTCTTTCTCGGTATTCTCAATCTCGGTAGGAACCTCTTCCTAGGTTCCTCATTTGTACTTTTTACGTCTAACTTTGGGATGTCTCCCTTAATGACCATCATCCTTCAGTTCGGACACTGAGCAGCTCTATGTTTGAACTCTTGACACTTGAAGCACTTGATTTTGTTGGTCTTCTTACCAGACCCTTACCTCTTCTCATACATTTGAGTCGGCGCTACATCTTTAGGTCGGCTTTTCTACTCGGCTCTAACATTAACCTTTCTGCTCGACTTGGTACTCGGTAGAGTCCGGTGACTTACCTATCTAGGTTGGCTAGTCAGCATTTTGGTCATTACTCGGCTCCTTCTCCGCCTCTCTACTCGCTGGGCAATCCTAATAGATTTATCTATTGTGTTAAATCGTTGGAACTTCACAATGTCTCAGATATCTCCTCTTAACCCAATGATAAACCTTGACATTGTTTGGGTTAGTGTTTCCTCCATTTCACATCTTATCATAAGCATTTAGAATTCTTGAACAGATTCATCAACAGTTCAACCTCCTTATCTCAGCTCCTAAAGCCGAGTGAAAGCATCTTGGAGATAAGTTTTCGGCACGAATATGTTTTTGAGCACTCTCTTTATCTCGAGTCAGGTGTTAATCTTACGGTACCCCTCTCTTCTTTTAATGGCTTGAAAATTTTTCCACTACATGGTGGTATATCTAGAGAATTGAACAGCAGTAGTCCTCACTTTTTCATAATCCTCATATTGATAGTAATCAAATACATGCTCTACCTTCTCTTCCCAATCTAGATATTCGTCAGCATTCCTAGATTCATTGAAACTTAGAATTTGAAGCATCACATGGTTGGATGCTCTGGGCACTCGTACACGCTCCTCTTCAAAATACTCTTCTTCCTCCTCATTAAGCTCTCTTAGGTCTATCCTTCGCCTTACTTGTTCGGTAGCTCCTTCACCTCGAACTGGTTGAGCTGGGTTCTGACCTTTAACAGGTTGAACAACTTGTAGAGTGTTTTGTGCGGCCTCAGTAGGTCGGAAAGACAAGGCATGAATAGCTTGATTTAAATCGATCAAGAGGTTAGCTACTTCATCAAGTCTCTCATCAATACTTCTGAGAGTTCTATCAGATTGTCGTTCATGGTGAACAGCTTCACTATTATCACCAGCATTAACATTCATACTTGGGTTTGTCATTTTTCCTCACAGATTCAAATTCAAACAAACACTTCAGATGGTGAACAGCTAACAATACAGTCGTCAAATGAACACAGTAACTTGCTCTATTTCTCACACACAAAATAGAGTATAACAGAATTCAGGAAGAATTAATTACAGCTTACACAAAACCTTTACTCTGATACCAAGATAATGCAAACCGTAACCAAGAACAGATAAGATCAATCGTTGGATGGGTCCAAGCTTATAAAAAGCTCAAAAAAGGGTAATGGGGAAAGGTATGAAAGGGTAAAGAAATGAAGAATGAAAACAGTAACCAAAACTCACGAATAGCTCCAGAGGATATGATGCACCAATGGAACTTCCAAAGACTCACGGTACAATTTGATATGACGCATGAATTAGTCCAATGAGATTACTTGCCACCTAACCTTGCTTAAGGGAAATGATAAGAGTAATGCTGAGAGTAAATAGCAGTGTTTACGTAAGGAAGAAAAGGTACTCAATTGTATTGAAGGTAATCTGTTCTTACAGCTACAAGTATAAGGGTATTTATACCCGTAAGTTAGGGCAACTTGCCCGAAAGGAAAAAGACAATAAGGACATTTTCTAAAGAAGTAATGTATATGAGACAAAAGGGTAAAAATGAATATACAAGGAAAACAATCATTAGTGTTACAGATTTTACATATGATACTATATACGTGGTGATGCTACATTGGCGAGGTTGTTAGGAGATGCGGACAAAAAAGTATAGATAGATAGGTTTGTCCAAGCAAGGATGACTTAGTCAGTCCGAACCCTTCATCTCTTAGCTTTTCGGCAAGGATGATGCTGAGTGATTGGTCGGCTTGGCATTAGAGTGTAATCCTTAACTCGGTATACCATAAAATAATGGGCGGTTATACGGCACGATATTAGAGGTGACTTGGCAAGGAAGTACTTGGCCTCAGTAGGGGTTGGTTGGAATATAAGGACTTGTTGTGCCAGCTCCTCTAGTCCTTAAGTTCGGCTGTGGGTCAGGGGCCCTATAGTTTGATTCCCATGAGGTTTCTTTTGTGAAGTATGTCAAATTGCAAAGTTTCATAGATTCCCTTTTAATAGAAGTACACATGCATCAAGTTTTTCATTTGAATTACTTCATATGGATTTATGGTGGCCGTATCATGTGGCTTCAAGAATGGGAGAGCATTACTTTTTGTCAATAGTGGATGATTTTTCAAGAGGGACTTAGACTTATCTCTAAAGGCATAAAAGTCAAGTTTAGAACACTCTAAATGCTTTTGTAGCTTATGTACAAAACCATTTTCATGTGATGCCTAAATTTATTTGAACAGATAATGGAGGGGAATTTATTTCCAAACAATGTGCGGAATTTTTCCTTTCTCATGGTATTGTTCATCAACAAACTATACCATATTATTTACAATAGAATGGAAAAGTGGAATGTAAGCATTGTCATTTGTTGGATACAGCCAGAGCTATACGATTAAGTGCTGGGTTTCCAAAGAAGTTTTGGGGGGATTGTACTTCGTAGCTACTTATTTGGTCAATAGGATGTCAATGGAGATTTTACATTGGAAAACTCCATATGAGATCCTGTTTAATGCAATTCCTGATTATTCTCACTTACATATACTTGGTTGTTTATGTTATGCTGCTAACCTTTCTATTCTAAGAGACAAGTTTAATCAAAGGGGATTCAACTAAAATTTATGATTTGCAGACACATCAGGTTTATGATAGTAGGGATGTAGTGTTCTATGAAGATAAGTTTCCTTTCAAGGATCTTGATGCATGTCTACATCTTAACATGTTACCATCTTCATTTCCTTTATCTTATGAGTCTTTTCCCACTCATAAGAATATTCTTTCATCTTAGTCACCACATGTTAGTGTTTTTGATTCTGCTCTTTGTGCATCTTCTTCTGATTTTGGTTTACCCACTGTTCCTAATTCCTGCAATAATGTTGATGATTGATCCACCTTGCGTCGATCAACTAGAATGTCTCGACCACCTCAATGGTTGAGTGATTATGTTCATACTATTCATTCTATTCTACCTTCTTCTTACTTCAGCACGTTTCCTCTACAAACTCTACTAGAAGTTCTATAACTTCTTCTACTGTTCATCATCCACTTTTTCATTCATAAGATTTTGCTTGCTATTTGAAGGAATATATGATTTCCTTAGCTTATGTTTTAACTTCTAAAGAACCTACGTCCTATTTACAAGCTGCTTAAGATCCTTTATGGCTTGAGTCTATGAGCAAGGAACTTCAAGCTCTTGAAGGTAATCATACTTAGGACTTAATTGAATTACCTGAAGGGAAACGTGCTATTGGGTGCAAATGGGTGTACAAAATTAAATATAAGGTTGATGGTACTGTCGATCGATATAAGGCTCATTTGGTTGTGAAAGGGTATACTTAAATCGAGGGCGATGATTATCATAGCACATTTTCACTTGTTGCTCACCTTGGTACTGTTCGAATTCTTATGGCTGTTGCAGCTGTATATAATTGGCCATTACATCAAGTTGACATCAATAATGCTTTCCTCCATGGTTCTATTGATGAGGAGATTTTTATGGAACCCCCATCAAGGTATACTAAAGCTTAGCCTGGACAAGTTTGTCGCTTATTGCATTCCTTATATGGGCTTAAACAAGCCTCACGACAATGGAACTTAGAAATTTCCAATTTTTTGCTTGCACATGGGTTTCATTAATCATAGCATGATTTTTCCCTGTTTGTACATGACAATGCTACTGGTTTTACTGTAGTTCTTCTTTATGTTGATATGATTATTACGGGTACAAGTATTTCTTCTATCATTGAATTGAAATCTCAATTACATAATGCTTTCGGCATCAAAGACCTGGGTTATGCTCGTTTCTTCTTAGGTATTGAAGTTTTCCACAATAATGATGGTATTTTTCTAAATCAAATGAAGCATCTTACTGATATTTTAGTGGATACAGGGCTTACTGTAGCAAAGTCACTTCGGTTTCCTTTTCCTTTAGGCCTTAAACTCTTTTTTATGGCTGGTCCTGTTCTTGGCGATCCATCTCTTTATCGTCGAATAGTTGGGCGTTTGCTGTATCTGACTTTAATTAAACCTGATATTTCATTTGTGGTTCATTGATTAAGCCAATTTTTGGCAGCTCCTTGTGTAGGTCATCTTAAAGTTTCCATTCATGTGCTGCGGTATCTCAAGGGTACTGTCAACATAGGTCTTTTCTATTCAAATCAAAGTCCTTATCTCTTATAAAGATATTCTGACTCTGATTGGGGATCCTGTCCACTTGACCGAAAATCAATCGGTGGGTATAATGTGTTGCTTGGCAATTCTTTGATCTCTTTGAGGACTAAGAAACAAGCAACAGTTGCTACTTCTTCAATGGAGGCTAAACATAGCAGTATGACTACTGCCACCAATGAACTTCTTTAGATTTCTTACATCCTATAAGATCTTCGTGTTCTTGTACCTTTACCAGTTTGGTTACACTGCAACAACAAATTCGCTCAACTTTTGGCTAATCATCCTTGTTTTCATGGCCGTACTTAACACATTGCCATTGATGTTCACTTTACTTGTGATCATATTTCTAATGGATTTCTTTGAACAGTTTTTGTTCCCTCTAAACAACAGGTTGCTAATTTCCTTACCAAACCTATATTTGAGGCGTAGTTAACGTTTGCTTGCTCCAAGCTGAGCTTTTATATGGCTCCACCTTAAGGGGGGGATGTGAAGAAATATACTTTCCGCATACAGTATTTATCAACATGTGTACTATTAGTATTAATTAGTTAGTTAGCTTTGTTTGTTATATTAGTTAGTTTGTTATTCTTGCTGATATACATTAAGAACTAATTGATTAGTTGAATTCATTCTTTTCATCTTTGCATTTCATCCTCTATTTCCATTCTCTACAACACATACGCTTCCTCCATCATTTCTCGTGTCAAATGCAGACAACAACGAAGGTTATTTTCTTCACAACATGTAATATTCATTATGAACATATACATTTACAGTTATTTTGAACATTTTGATTTCCCAACAAACAATTACATGTTTTACCTGTTTTTTTTTCTTGTTGTTTCACTTATTTATTCATAACTCGATTAGTTAAGGAGTTCATAACGTTATATGTACTTTCCATGTTTTCATCCTCTTTAAATTTATAATCCTATGTTTTCAAGTTGGTGTTGTACATATTGTGTTTTATTTTATGATGTGACAGCTAAGCCACTAGTTTTGCACTTAAGCGATGCCTATGACTGTGAGGGGGTCATTGGTGAAAAGATTATTTTTTCGCTCAATTCTTGAATTACCTATACATAAATGGGTAAAAAAATACACTAATTGCAATAGAAACAAACCTGCACAATATACGTACTGAAAAGAGGATAGAGATGGAGGCGATGAAAATATATTGGTAAGTAAATGCTATAGATGAAACCTGTAGTGATGGGAAGGGCGAGGGAAGCAAACACTTAAGTGGATGAGCAACTCTTATTAGTTTGATGAGGGAAGACGAGAGAAGAAAAGGATTTTAGGTGCAAAATAGATAGGGATTAAAAAGTGGAATGAGCAATAGAATAGACATAATGGATAATAGAAGATAGATATGTGTAGGAGGAAAACCCGCCAAAAAGTTAAGGTTTTCTTTTCCCCCTCTTTAGGGGGGAGACAAAGGAAACCGTGAAGAGAATATTTTTCATCATAATATTTGAATTAGATGAAATGCATTTGCGATATGTATGCTAAAGAGTAAAACAAGACTCAAGAATTACGTATTATAAACAAAAGGGAAAGTCACAAAAACATTACCTATATTTTGGTACTTTTACAAACTTATAAATTGTGTTTTATCACTATTTGTTAATTTTACTAAGGGGATGGGCATATGTTGATTTTTTATTGCTTCATTATAATTAATTTAATAAAATAATATTATTAAATAACTAATAGAAAATGATAAAAATTGTAAATAAAATAGGTTGATAAAAAAGAAAAATTGAGGTAATGAATTTGACTCTCTTGGTTGCCATTATAATCCACTACCCTATAAGGATGGTACAACTCCCTAGAGTTGTAGCGGCAGCTTTCTATTATAAAAAAAGAAAATATCATAATTTACACTTTAATTTTGTTATATTTTGTAATTATATATCTAAAGTTTCCATTTGTATAATTATACACTTAATTGAAAACTTAGTTGTCATTATCTATACTTTAATGAACTTCATTTTACATCATAAGTTCAATTAGCACAATCAACTAATAGAATGTTAGCTTAACGTCTTAAGGAGGTCATATGACTCTGTAAAATAACGGGTCGAGACTTACTTAGAAAATGTAGATTGTTAAATCGATAGGTGATGACCCTTAAAAGTCATTGGCAATCACCCCGTTGGTTGATGGCGTTGACTAGATTAACAATATGAATTAGAGTTCATTAAAGTGTAGAAGATGACAGCTAAATTTTCAATTTGGTATGTCATTAGACAAGTTATAACTTTATGTATATAATTGTAAAAAGTGACAAAATTGAGTTATAAATTGTGACATTATCTAAAAAAAAAAAAAAGCTTAAAATCATTTAGGCCAAGATTAGGTCTTACGAACTATGGTGGTTGGATAGATTTTAAGCACTTTTCTTTTTTCTTTTTTTTTAGTTTTCTTTATGATAAGTAGCCACCTACTGCCGTACAAGATTGTGTGACCATGCATGTTGGCGGGTTGTGGCTTATTGTGTGAATTCCTCTTTGCTAGGGAAATAAATCCTCTAAAGTTACTTTTTTTTTTCCTTAAAATTTCCTAAAATTATAAATCAATGGTTATCATTATCCATATTTTCGAAATATCCTATAACATCATTGTAATGTTATTTTTTAAAAATATTTAGATAATGATAATTATTAATTTATAATTTAGGAATTTTAGAAAAATAGAAATTTCAAAACATCCAAATCACTTTGCTAGCCACCACACTGGGAGTTGTCAACCACCCTCTAGGTTAGAGTTTGAAATTGAATTTTCCCTTTTATTTTAAATTTTTTTATATTTTATTCTTTAGCAAGTTTTTTTTTTGTAATTTTTCATCATACTTATTAAATTATTTAAGTAAATACAATAAATAATATTATTTTATTAAATTAATTATTATGAATCAATAAAAACTTAACATATATCATCTAACTATCGGACATAACATAAGTCAACTAACTAATGTTAACACAGCGAGAGATTCAAGCCAGGTATTTATCATAAGGAAAGACACAAGTTATGAATTTACAAAAGCACGAAAATATAAGTTCTATTTTTGTAATTTTCTCTAATTAGAATGAAAGTTTAATTTTTTGATTTTATTATTGAAGCAAGCATATTGTTTGTTTCATAAGAAAATATCGGTCAAGAAAAATCATCAATACCTCCATTATCTATTTACAGCCAATCCATATTCTCTCAGACTATACATTGTAAGTGTGGAGTTATTCTTTATTAATATAAATATTGTAGCTACTGCATTATATAATCAAACACCCAACGAAAATTTTGGAAGTATTTCTTGTAAAATCAATGATTATGCCTAACTTTTATATTTATTCATTTATTTTGCAGTTTTTCTATTTGTCGTTTTAATTTTTGCTGATATTGTTTTCTTATCTTTCTACTTGTAAAAGTATCTTCATGATTAAGGAACGTTTTCATGAAAAATGGGAATCAAAGAACATCCCGGTGGGTTGGAAGGCATCGCGTACAGGACTAAACTAAAGATAGGATGGAATAAAAGAATAATATGAGGAAACTGGATACATGTATATTTGGCTAAAGTAGTCCACCAAGCTTTTGGTCATATATAACTGAAGAATTGCTTTTCAATTCCAATAAATGCCTTCAATAAATTTATTTTTGGAATGCCCATTCAGTGTTGGGCATAATATGAACAGGGGTGAATATAATTACTATATTAAAGCATCATAATCTTTATTTGTATGCCTATGATGTCCGAATAGGTTAAAACTCTTTTAACTTGTGATATCTTGTCTTGTTGATTATTCGAAAAGGAGAAGATCTTCTTCTCCCATCTAAGTTGCATTGGACAGGCCTAAAGTAAATTCTGAAAAATTATAAATAACTCCTGAACTTTGACTTAAATATAAATTTATTCTTTAAATTTTCAAATATTATATATTACCCCCACAAACTTTCAAAAATTAGTAATATAAAGAACATTTTTTGTGTTAGTTAAAAATGGTTGTATTATGGTTGAAGTTTAGAAGTTACTAAAATATACTTTAATAAGTCTGGGGTGTTTTTGATTTTGCATCAACGTCAAAGTTTAGGAGGGTTCATTTGTAACCTACGAGGGTTCTTTACCGATTTATCAATATTTAAGAAAGTGATTTGTAATATTTGAAATTTCAGAAAGTAAATCCACTTTTGAATTAAAGTTTAAAAGAGTTATTTGTATGGCGCTAAATAATAAAGCTTAATATGGTCTCGTTATTCTGATATAGGAAGTTCAAAATTGGTTGTGTTGTGCGAGGCTCCGGGAGATCATTATACTTATGAATTTTATATTAGCATGTTGTTTATTGTTTGAAAGAAAAGTGAAAACTCAAAAATTATATATAAAGTCAAGTGCAAGGGTTTTCATTTATGGATGGATTCGTTCGGTGTCATACCATTTTCTAGAAAAAATGTGTGTAATAATCTATACTATCTGGTATATAGCCTTTTTTAAAAAAATTAATTGCAATTAGAATGACCTCCCTTTTTTCATAGGAAGTTGCCTATATCAGAGTTTTCTCCCTCGACTTACTAGCCAACTTCACCTCATGGAATCGGAGTGTGATGACATCTATGTATGTGTATAAAATGTAACTTCTCTAATATGAGAATTTGAAAGAAAAAAAAAAAATAGTTTAGAGTATCTTTTATACTTACAACATGGGTGCATTCTCGGTTATTTATAAGTATTCAAAGAGGTACTTTAATAGTTGGAGCTTCAACCCTATCTAATGCCATGGTCAGTTTTATGGGCAAGTGATAGGATTTAGGGAGAGTCAATCAAATTTTAGAAATGTTGAAAGAGTATCTAGTTCGATGGACTTGAAATAAGAATTATTGAGCTAATTCATTTGCTTTTGACCTTTCTTTAGTCGTCTTGCATGATAAGCCTTCTTAGACTTGTTTATAAAGTTTCAAGCTTGGTTAAACTATGTGTAACTAAAAACTATAAGGAGTTATAAAGAGACTTAAAAGGTTTTATCTCATTCATTGATCGTCAAAAGGGATTCGATGGATGTTATCACTAACTCATCTTACTCGTTCAATTTTGAAGTCACTCAATGGTCGAGATTGACCATTTGGACATCTTATTTGAGAGTTTCCAAGCATTTCTAGAAATAATGTTATTTTGTTGTATGCAATCAAGAAGATCAAAATAACAAATCCATCACAAACGAGCAAAGAATGATAAGAATGCTTAAAGATGATATTCTTTTACACGTGTACTTGACATTCGAGTTTGCGTATCTCTCCTCTAATGCCTCGATATCCCTCCATGTTTCATTAGTTCAAGACTTCTCAAGATTATTCAATATGCAACTCACACATGATTGATCATTTACAACAACCTTACTCTACAAATTAAAAGCAAAGTATAAAATAATTGACTAATATTGGAAAAATACCAAGTCATATATCTAAAGTTTGAAGATACTATGTTTAATGTTTAAAGTATTTTAATTTTATATTATTTTAAGGCATGTCTATTTAGATTATCTTTCTTTTTTTCTTTTGGGTTTGTATTTTATTTATATCTTATCTATGTTTTTCTCATATCTAATGATATCTATTTAAAATACGATATTTGGAAAATTATTTTATTTGTATTTTATATGTTGTAATTTCATAATTATAATGAAGGTGGTTAATAAGGAATGAGAATGAAAAGTGAAAATTCATGTATTTTTGAAAAGAGTTTAAAAAGTTATATTTTATATATTAAGAAAAGGATATTTTAGTTAGTATTTTTGTTAACAAAGAATAAAGTAAATAGTAAATAAATTTAACTTTATGGCATTTTTTCTGATATTTAATTGATGTTTTTGTTAGTAGAAAAAAGATAAATCACACAGAATTGTTGGTCGCAAAAGGGGGCATCGAGCAACTATCAACGTGTCCAAATTTCCAATTATTTCACGTCTAAATTGAAGTATTCGGACACCGTAGTACTACACAGGTATAAATATTCAACAAGCCATAGGACACACATCCATTGGATCAATACTCGTGTTGGAGAAGAATATAGATAAGGATGGGAAGAATATTCCTATTCCTAATAACACAACGCGTAATAAGAAAGAACCCATTCAAGACGACGGAGATATTATCATGTTATACCGTGCCTCGAATAGCCACGCCATCTGTCTTCAAAGATTTCCCACCTGGTATTTTATAATTTTTTGAGAGAGAGAGAGAGAGAGAGAGAGAGTAGACAGTACATTGATGCTTTCACACATGTGGCCTTGACAAGAAGAATCATTGCTTATTTAATTTAGAAAGGTCACTTTTCGATATTGTTTTTAACTCCCTGATTGATGCTCGAATTGCCTGCATGGTCACTTCTACCAATGGATTAAACAATGTCGAATTTTGACCCAGCTTGGAAATGATACCTCCACCGTAGACCTCTTTTGTGGATGGTATCGATTTTGATCTATTGATTGACAAAGTAAGGTCACATCGAATCGTGATTAATCTATAAGTTAGTAGCTCAGAGTTGATTTATATGACCCGTCTAAACTATTTTTTTTTGTTTTTTGTCTCATCTTCTAGGCTTTTATATTATTTTTTTTCCTTCTCATCTTGCCAATCTTTTAACCATTTTTTTCTTTAATTCATCCATAAAATGTATATTAAAAACGAAAAGAAAAAAAAATATAAAAAAGTTTTTTATAGTATGAATATCTAATATTCTAATTTGATTAAATAGAATGAAATAGTTAGAGAGAAAATGTTTTTTATAATATTTTACAGTCGTCCAGAAAGTGTCTACGTATCCGCTAATCGGAATCAGATTGTTGTACTTTGGTTTAAACTTTTAGAAAACCTTTAGTTTGTTGATCAATTTTACATTTTCAGAAAAGCAATAAAGTGTACGTGACTATCAAAGTTAAATTTTTTGAATGAAAATAATTTTAGTCAGTCATAATTTGGAAAAACTTAATGCTATATTAGTACTTTTGGGAAAACCATGCCATTTAGTTTTTTTGAACAATTAGAAAAAAAAAATTTTCTACGTGATAAAACTTTTTTGTAAAGGATGAAAAAGAAACTTACTATGTATCATCTTAAGGTAACTGTTTACGTTCATGAGTAGGAGTGGAATCCACAGGTAAGTGTGGGCTTCCATCAGATCGGTTCCATTCATTGAAGTAATCATTCTCCTCGGTTGATGTCCCACGTAGTTCTTGTCATCTACGGCTTACCTTGTACCAATCTTTTGTGCAAGCATTTGCCTCAGCACTGACAACAAATAGGGAGGCTTAGCGTTCGTCGACAATCAGGCCTACTTTACTAAACGCTTGCTCAACGGCAACCGTTGAAGCTACGGCAGCGAGTACTTCACGGGTGATGTAAGATAGCAGTGGGTAGTCCATTTTAAGCCTTTGCCACCACTCTAAAATATTGAAATCTTTGGTGGAGATATTTTCTAAAAACTTGAAATTTGTATTGGTGTAGTATTGTATCTCAAACATTGGACCACTAGACCGTTCTCTTCAATTTTTGTGCCAGTAACTGCTTATCTCTAAAAGAGTAATGCCGCTCTTTAGTGGGTGGCGAAGAAGAGATTGATGACTGGTCACCGTACTGACTTTGATAGTAGTTGAGCATCTCCTCTTTGTCGATCGTCACTGTTGTCGCTGCCGGCGCTTCTTGTTGTGTTTCCAAGTTGTACACGTCTTGAGAATCTGTTAGATCTTGAATATAATCATAATAAGTTTTCAAATACATTAGTAATAATTTTGCTTTACAATGAGGGTCTAGAATAGTTGATATGAGATAACTACAAGGAATTTCTTTATAATAAGTTAACCATTTCAACATCATATTATATATACATGCGTGCAGGTTTGGGTCCTCACAGGCCTAAATTAGCATGCCAAGTATATTGACCGTTGACATAACAAATAAGTGAACACTAAGCCTGTAAACTTGTAAAAATGTTTTAGTAGTATTGTGAGAAACTTTCAAAACTTTAAGTAATTGGATGCAAATATCCTAGTTATTGGAGAAAATGTCAACTCCTTGCATGTTGTACATTACAAAGTCATATAACAGTTCGCTATAAGGAATTGTGCTATGTAATAACTTGTAAGTTGAGATCTAGTAATGTTGCACATCCATCTTAAACTTCTGAAGTCTCTTTCTGCGCTTTATGTAGAAGTTCCTCCACTTTTTGTGAAGAGATGGCCTATTTATTATTGTTTTGACGATGTTCTTGATCGGAGCTATACTATCGTGCAAAGTTACAATGCAATCCTTGACATACATGTTAAGAATATAACATGCACAATGTATGTGGAAAAAAATCCCCCCCAACGCTGGTTCACAGTAATTTTGCAAATTAGATATTGATGCAATATTAGTAGTTGCATTATCAAAACCAATAGAAAAAATTTTCCTCACTAATCCATACTCATTTAGGATTTTTCTAATAATTTTATAAATGTTTTGCGCTATGTGTCAATCATTAAATACTCTTAAAGCTAATAGTCATTTATTAAGTTGCTAATTATTATCTACCCAATGAACAGTAACACCCATATAAGAATTTTTACAAAAAGGATCCATCTATATATTTGTACATATGGACACTTGCGTATCAAGGGAAGCAAACTTACCTGCGAGCTCCCTCTTACCATTATGGTAGAGCTCCTGCGTGGCTCGAGTTATTGTTCTGTGGCTAAGCTATTGCGAGCTGGGGTTAAACGTCTCTCGCTCATATTGACTTTGCCACTCTAATGTACTCGCGTTGAATGAGAGGTACATGTTCGCCAGGTATTATGCTAGGTTATATTTATGTCTCTCTTCATCATACCTCATTAGCATTTGTCCGAATAAACTACTGCCTTAGGCAATATGTTGTTGTGTTCTATGTATTCCCATCTTCTTGGGATGCTTCGACCTTAAGTGTCTACTAAGGGTACCATATCCCTCTCCTGTTTTCCATGAGTAACTCATGTTGCAGTAGTTGCAAAATACTCTCGAATTTCCCCTTTTGTTTGTACCTTTATGAAAATGAGTAATAAAAATATTAGACTTATCGGGTTTAGGGGGCTTACCTGAGCCGAATGCTCTCAAACAATTGGGCCAACATTGTCCCATATGTTGCGCTTCTGTTTTGGAAATAATTTCTATATCATCTTCCTCATTTTCGAACATGCTTGCAGGGCAACTCATTTGTGGGGGTTCAAATCTTGCCGGTCATGCAGGGATGTTCATACAAGGAGGTTCGAATATAACATAACGTTTAAGGACGCTCATGCGTAGAGGTTCAAAACTAGGAGGTGGCGTGCCCTGGTAACTCATATGTTGATATTCAACATCAAAGCTAGGAGATGGTGTGCCTCGATTACTCGTGCAACGAGGTTTTATATCGAAGCCTGAGGGTGGTGTAAATTCTTCTTCCACGTTCTCAACCACATCATACGTCCTTTGCTCACTCAAGTCTTACTTGTTATCCGGGTACGCCTGAACGTTCTCAAACCGTAGTGGCGCAGACAACGTATTGGAAATTCTAATGCCCTTAACCTTACTTTTACCACCAGATGATGAATTGTATTTTGTAATGGAAAAGGTACAGCATAAAAATCTTGTCATTGGTGCCAATATTTATGGGTGAAAGATAGAAATAATATCTAAGAGAAAATAAGGAGAAAATTATATAGTGGGCATATGTATATCAACATTATTTGCTAATGCAAATTATTCTGTACAGTAGAGTGGAGAATTATGTACAGAAATTTATGGTTAGTAGAAGGAAATATTTCTAACAATGTTTTGTAACTGAAAAAAATTTGAAGGCAAAATGGTTGGAGTTGGAGATATTTAATTAGTTTGTAGAGTAAGTGTTACTGTTAGGCTTGAAATTGCTATTTATAGGGTGGGGTTGACCATTTTAACTGACCAATTTTTTTTTTTTAAATGAGGCGATTCTTGAACCGCCAGGTGAACCGGTCGGTTGGGTTGAGTGGTTTTGCCTAGGTGAACTGCCTGGGCTCTAAAAGCCTGGCGGTTCAGTTTACCATTACCAAGTTGGGCTGGTTCACGGTTCGGAATCGTCCCTTACCCAAGTTTACTCCACGGTGGTTCATAAGATTTTCAATTCGTGTTAGTAAATCATGCCATATTAAATTTGTGCCAATATGTGAAAAGAAACTATAATAGGCCTTGCTAGATCGTGGATCCATATTGGTTTGTCTTAATAGGGAATCAAGTTGGTGGTCTATTAATTTACAAAAAAAAAAAAAAAAAATCAAAGCAGAATGGATTTTTTTTATTATAATGGAAAAGAGGGATTTGAAATTGATCTATTCACTCAAAAACCAATATTCATATCATTAGGTTATACAATCAAAGTAAAATAATCTATCTTAGAAGTATTGTATATTTAAATCAAAATTCAACCAAATTGTTTATATTTTAAGTTCTATATTTCTAGTAAACCTTTATACCCATGTTTGTCTCATCTAAAAAGTCCTTTGTGTTTATAAATTAATCTTAAGCAACAATAATGGAGGGAAACACAAAGATAAAACACTTGAATTGCTCACTTGGAAAATATAAAACTTAATCGATTTCTTTCCATAGATGTATATGACTTAAATGAGAAATTTAATAGATAAATCACTAGATTAAATTTTATTTAATAAATTAAGGTAGTCATTGAATATGGATTTAGACCCTCTAAAATTATTTTATTCCTTAAATTCCTAAAGTTGAATTTAATGATTATCATTATTTAGATTTTTTTAAAGAAGATGGCATCATAATTGCATTATAGAATATTTAAAAAATCTAGATAATGTTAACCATTAATTTGTAACAATAGAAAAGTTATTAGTTTTAGAGGATCCATTTCCATTAAATATACATGCAACTTTATGTGGCGAGCTAATAATGGTACTCATATACATTAAGTAGCATTAGCCCATCCAAATCTAAAAAGCCGTTGTGTGCTATTCTTTAACCAGTGTTTTTCGGTTCCAAAATTGTGAAACCATATCCTAGTTGGTCCCTTTGATTTGGTCACTTCTAATAACCGTTTGGTTGGATTGGTTCTTAGCTCGGCTTTTGGGAACTCATAGAATAAAATTTATGTTTAACTTTCTTTTCTTTTAAAAAAAAAAAGACAAAAAAACCAAACCGGTGGTTCCTAATTCCAACTTTGGTCGATGGTGGTTGGTTCCAACCCAAACAATGGTTAAGTTGATTGAAAGTTGGTGGGGCACAACCTATTGATGATCCAAACTTTACTATACAATTATGAGCGAGCCTAATATCAATAAGTTTAAGGCTAATTATTCAAACTATCAATGGATTTTAATAAGAGTTATGTTAGTTGTGGGAACCAATTGGGTGGATCAAGCATGGATAACTTCGAATGTTGTGTGTTCCTTACTTACGATCAACCTATAAGAAGCCCCTTGTGAGTTTGTCCATAAGGGCTCTTTGATACTTAAACTAATAAGGAGAGGTTGTAAAGATTGTCCACAAGGGCTCTCCGATACTTAAATTAGTAAGGAGAGATTGTAAAGATTGTAAGGATAGGGAGAAGGTATATAAATGTTTGGGTGTATGTGTGTTTTGGGGGAACTTCTATGAGTACTTGAGGTGCTTAGAGTAAGGAGAGTTCTAAGAGATGAATGAATTGTATATTTGGCTCTTTGCCTAAGGAGCTTACATATTAAGGACACGTATCGTCTTAGGGTTAGGTCATACTTGCCGTCTACAGGGGAAATGCACTTTAGGAGTAATATAATGGTTTTGTACTTTGATCGGCCATGAATATACTGATAGCTACATTTGAGACTTGGGACGTTTATATGTCATGGCTGATGGGTGTGTTGGCTTACTATAGATGTTAGAGGGTAATTAATGAGGATAGAGGAGGAAGGAAAAGGATAAAGGCATTACCAAGAAGAGGCACTCATTAGGCTTCGAGCTACACATTGGTCCTTCATTGTATGCTCGTGAGAAGGGAGATGTTCTTGGTTAGATGTAACCACACAAGGGCTTTGAAGGACTTTGAGGTCCATGGGATGCTTGAGGTGCTTAGGGTAGTTGAGTAGGTGGCATGCTAATCTATGGGTGACCTAACTAGACAAGGGGCCTGATATCGCCAAAGTACTCAAGGGTCTTGAGTAGGTTGCTCAAGGTTGAAGTTGAGCTTGCTTGATGGTTTGGCTGTGTGCATGGAGGGTCTGCTTAAGGTACCCCAATAGCTTATGGCCCTTGGGTCGTGCTTAGACTAAGCCCAAAATAGCCTATCAACAAGTTAGAAATAATTAGAGTTTATTTTAGATGAAATAGAATCAGTCTGGATCGATTGGTGTCTTCACAACCAATTTACATGATTAAGGTCCTCTTATTTGGATCTTGCACAATCAATTCCACCTCTTCTCTTTGAAATATAGTATGGTTAGCTTATAAATTGAGTTAAAAAAATTGGTAGATTTGGATTAACTAGATGGAGAAATATTCATGACTTGTGTACTTAAAATAAAGCGGAAAATGCATCTAAATTTTGAATTAATTGTGGATATACTTGACATTTTAAATATCATAAATGACCCTTTTAAATTTTGATAAATCGACAAAAACTCCCTTAACACCTCTTTGAACCTATCAAGGTATATTTTAAAACTTCATAAACTTTAATTTTAGTGTTTTTCTTAAAGTAAATAAGCAAATTTTATTTATGTTGCCAATTTATAAGAGCTCAAAAGGATGATTTGCAATATTGGAAAATTCATGGATAAATCTACCCCTGAATCAAATTTCAGGCAGTTTGTTTACATATTTTCCTAAAATAAAAGAAAATGAATATAATATTTGATGAAAATTAAAATAATCATAACAATTAGAAACCTCTTCGATTTTTATTTATTGAATTCAATTTTCTTACCTAAAATAGTAAACACAATGCATTGTAAGTAAAAACTAATAGAGTGAAGAAACTTTACTAATCTATAGGATTGACCCTTCAACTATTTGTAAAATAAAAGATACACTTTTAAATTTTAATATGAAGAGCAATTAAAGGAATTTAATGGTAAAAAGTTAATTTTTAAAAGCTATAACATCTAACCAGTTTTTAACCTTTTAATATTATAGATAGATAACCACTAAATGGGGGATTCTATAGTCCCATACTCTTTTTTAACAATATCGATCTTGTCTTCCATCTCACAGTTTATTTTCATTTTATTATATTTGAATCATTGAATTCACAAATTAATTACGATTCAGATTTAAAAAAATATAAATTAAGAGTTAGATAAATGATAGAATCGGTCTCATAAAAAAAAAAATTACAGGGCATAGAAAATTCCCACTCAACAATATATTTAAGTATTATTGGGTTGCCATTTATAGTTCTCGGATTTCATGTTCTTGCTCCTTCAAAGCTTCTAAAACTAAATATTAATTTATTTGTGGACAGAAAACACAATATAGTAGTAATTATTTATTTATTTTCTTTTTTTTTAATTTGTTTTCTATATATAGCCAGCGATGGACATTCTGGATAGGACCATTGATGTTGGTACGGACGAGCGGGCTAAATGCCAAAAGCATGTTGTTAGATTCCAATAATGGAGAAGCCACCAAAATTTTGCCCTTGTATAGAGAGCTTCTAAGCAGCTTCCAAGAAAGTTCTCTCCTCTCCAAAGGTATAAATGCCGGTTCCAAAACTTCCAACCCCACATGGCTTAAGCTCAGATAAATTCGAGCTGCAATATTAATCATAATATTCTGCGTTTTGTAAATTATATAAGACGACAAAACATGTTCTCCTATCATTCATCATCAATTTCTTTCTTTAAGAAGTGAGGGGGCACTAGTTTGAATTAGGAGATAACTTGCAAACATAGTCTTAGATCTAAGTGAAAAAATGTAGGAGCAATATCAAGATTTATATATCAATTTTATTAGTTTTTGTAACTTGAAATTTTCACTTATTTAATTATATATTGAATTAAAGATTTAGTTGTCATCACATATATTTCAATTAACTTTAATTCATACTATTAAGTCCAGTCAACATAATTGATCAATTAGATGGCAACCATGGTTTTAGGAGTTATGTGACCCCCTTATAACTGTGTGTTGCCATCCATGACTACTAATGAATCTCACGATTCACTTTTTTTAAATTGATCTATTTTATAAAGAATAGCTGGTGGTCACCTATTAGAAGTTGCGATCCTTAAGATTATGGGCGACCAACCTGTTATTGATTGTGCTAACTAAATTAACTGTATGAATTAGAGATAATTAAAATGTTGTTAGTGATAACTAAATATTTGATTCGGTGCATAATTAGACAATTCGAAACTTTCAATATATAATTAAAAAAATAACAAAATTAGGTTGTAAATGGTAATATTAACCCAAAAACTATGTGTTTTCGACAGAACATATAAATATAAATATCATATATGGTAGTACAAAAAATATGATGCATGTTTTCAATGATACAAATTCGTAGAATGTATTAATAAAATGTTAACTACATTAGTTAAATGCCCGTTCTAGGTAATATTTATCATATTTTTGCATTACTATAGAAATGCATCATCTTTGCACCCTTTTGTTGATTTTCATTATTATCCTTATAAATCAGGAATTCCTATTGAAATTCACTCACGATCAATCCAATAAATGAACATTTACCATTAGAAAAAAAAAAAAAAATTTCTTTCACCCATGATCTATCAAAGTATGAACATGTATCATTTTAGAAATAATTAATAGTTCTAGTAATCGAATAGACTATATTCTAAAGAGGACCCAATGATTAGGTAATAAATACACATCAGTTGTCAAAGGATCTTTAGGACAAATTGCTACATCTAATCTCAATTGCGTATAGTGTAGATCAAAACGGGAATCGATATCTGGGTGAGCTAGATTTGGCCATCCTTATCTTAGTCCTGGCACTTTGGAAGTTGTATTTTTCCTGAAAGATAAATTGAAAATGAGGGCACTTAGAATTTTAACTCCTTACATGGATATGAAAATACCATTTGAAGTCATAAGTGGCTCTAATGATTTAGTTACCTTATTATGAAAACGACACAGTGGTTATACACGTTATAGATGTAACTTGATTTTTTGAAGGTCCTCTAAGACAAAATGCCGTTTATCTCTGTAACGAATTATGTGGATTGTTATGGGAAATGGGGTATGGATTTAGATTTAGCTATCCCTGTCATGCTCAAAACACCTTTAACCCAGATACATTTTGGTCTAGCAACAGCTTTTTCAAAGTTGAAGATGTGTCATTGAAGTCCCCCATACACATTATAGGATGGTGTCTTCTTCAATAACATGTGTCATTGAAGTCCCTTATATATATATATATATATATATATATATATATTTTATAAAGAATACGATGCTATGGTTGTGTTCATTCATGAGGTCTCCGAAATGTTGATTTTCATGGGAGTCCCCATCATAGTTCTAGCTAAGTAGGATCATCACCCCCATATGGTTGCTTCTATTCAGCCACGTAGTCATTAAAAGAGGTATTAGAGATAGTAATGGGAACTGAGATTGAGTGGTTAGTTTTGAGATTTTCGTCTCCATGGTAGGAGCTTTGGCCTTCTTAACCCTGAATGCCGTAGTTCCTTTAGGTTTTCCGAATTCCCACCTCTATAGAATGGGGGTTTTGTGGTTGGAGAAGGAATTGATTGAATTTGGTCTGGAATTTAACTTCTTGGATCGACCTAATAGGAGCTCTTAAATAATCAAGTTGCCCTTAAATTACATGCATATTATATGGTAACCGATCCCTATACACTAGGAAACAAGTGGCAAAAGAATCTAGAAAAGTAAGAAACAAACCAAAGCAGAAAACTAATTGAAATAGGCAACTATGAATAAAACGAATTACGTTGACAAACAAAATGCATGGCCGAGCTAGTCGCCTAGGTGCACCTATTGGCTAATTTGCCTGCGATTGACCACTTATGACTGTACTACACCCGGTCAACCTATTAGGGGCTCCTTGTTGACCAACCTTTATCTTAACTCAAAAGTCCAAACTCATTTATATGTGGATGACCTTCTTGAAGGTCTTTGGCTCCCGAACAAGCGGAAAATGCCAATGGCTAAACCCTGACTTTGATTGCAAAGTCATTTCAAAGTAATCATCAGCTTTCTTCAAGGCTTCGCTTATAAATCTATTGAAATTAGGTTGCAATTTTCTAGCTCTTGTATCCTGATGAATGGTCATCCTGGAACTTACAATTGACCCGATGAGCTTAATGGTTTTGGATTTCCATCATTTTTACTTTACTCAAAAGGATCTGTCCTTGAATCATTACCTAAATCAAAAGGAGATAAATTAGAAATATTAAAAGTAGTACTTACATTGTGTTCACCTAGAAGGTCTAATTTATATCCATCGCCATCAATTTTCACAACAATCTAAAACGGTCCATTTCATGTTGGTTGCAGCTTCGATTTCCTTTGAGCTGGGAAACTTTCCATTCTGATGCATACCAATTCCAATCATTTTTTGGTTGAAATGTATGTCGTTTGCGACTTTTGTTGGCTTGGGTAGCATATTACTCGTTTTTCTTCTCAATCCGTTGCTTAACTTGTTCATGGAAATTTGTCATACTTCCACTTTTGTCTTTTCATTTAAAGTTTGCTAATTCATTATCAAGTAAAGGAAGCAAATCTATTGGAGTTTCAGGATTGAAACCATAAATAATCTCAAAAGGTGAAAATTAGTAGATTAATGCACATTAAGTTAATAGCAAACACAACAAATGGTAATACCATGCAAAAGAGTTGTCACAGTTTTATTAATTACCATAGTTTGCCCATTCATTTCTGAATGACATGTATTAAAATTAAAAAATTTGGTGTCCAATTTTCCCTACAAAGTTTTCACAAGAAGCTAAGAAACTTCATCTTAGTTACTAGTTATCTTACTAGGAAGCCCATATAACCGAAGAAAATTTCTGAAGGACCAGTCAGTAAAATTTGTGGCAAATAGAAGATTTTTTCAACATAAAATTATGGTTGTTTCGTTTTTTGAATTTGTTTGGATGAGCTTACAAAGTAGAACAATTCGCTTGTGTTAGGACTTTGTGTATTAGTTTCCAAATCATTGAATAAAGGGGTGCCTTCTATCCTCATAGTAGGCATGTTCAGGAGTTCTATCTTCAATACAAAATAAACAAACCAAGACATTACAAACAAAGTCACAAAACAATTACAGAACTGAAAAAATGATATCATAGTGTTCGCTTTAGGACAGAGAAGGTTCAAGACCAAAGAAACAAGATAAAATATCACCAAACATGGAATAATGGGTAAAAGGAGGAGAAAGGTGTCCCTCCTAATCCTTTTCCTTTATCAATTCCTTCCAAAACCAAACATGGAATTTGCAAAATTTCCGTTCCAACCCCCTTGCTTTCGTTTGCTTCCTAAATACAATGATTAGGGTTTTGGTTTGTTTGTCCACTGGTTCACTCGATCCTTATCTCACATGAACTCTAGGAAGGTGCATCTAATTTGTATGGATGTGGCTTGGCTTTTATGCTTTAATTTGTGTCGATCTTTTGGCACCTAACAAGGCTCATTCGTCCACTTTCGTTTTTTCTGAATTGTAGCCACCTATCCATTTTGCTTCTACGTACTTCTACCAAGTATTCTCTTTATATATGCCAACATGATTTAATTTAACACTTTAATTTACTTGTAATGCTAAGGAACCGGTTTGGTCAACAAAATAGACTTGCACATCAACATTCTAGACCAAGTGAAATGTCCAGAATCTGCCTAATTAGCTAAATAACGAGTCTTTTTTTAGAGTTAATTATATATATATATTCCCGTTTTATGCTAGTTTTTTTACTTTGTCATAATTGAATTGCTTTTTTCAATCACATTACTTGTTTTATCGAGCTTTTTTCAATTTAATTTCCATATTGTGTTATTTTCCTTGATTATGTAGGCATGAGGGTATGGAAGTAAAAGTCACATGTGTGCTATGTATCGAATTGCACCACACATGACCTGAAAAATGACTTGAGTTGTACTTACGAGATAATTAAGTAAGGTAGGGTAGGGAGGAAGAGTAAAAAATCTCACTAAGGCTTTAGTACAAGATGTGATAAGTGAAGTAGCTACTTTGCAATTTGTGATGAATGAGATGTGCATTTTTGAGGAGGTTAACTATTTAATTCGTTTGAATGGGGAGTCTAGCAAAGTAAGAACATTAGTTAGGGCTTTCTTCTATCTAAATGAATGAGAGGATAAGGTACCTATGGAAGATAGTTGGTGATTCCATTCGTTAGATCATGATGGCGATCAATGATTGGGATTGATCCTTTTTTTTATGGATCTCTAATGGATTCTCTAGGAGGGTTTACGCTTAATAATGGCCTTATTTTTTTTAGTATGAGCTAAACTGAAAAAAGTTAGATTGGGTGAACCGCTTCAATGGATCCTACTTTAAGCATATCATATCAAAACTCTCTTAATCATCCATAATTTCATAAGCTTGACTTTCTGAGCTTGTTTCACTAGCCTAAAGAATCAAACCAAATTCATTCTTGGGCTCGAGGCAAATTGGTTGAATTTAGCCCTCTATAGATTACATATGGCCTAATTTCTCTTCTTCTTTTTTTTTCACTTTGTACAATTGTGCTATTATTTTTTTTAGTTACCGAAGCTTAACTTTGTCACCATTATTAGAAGAAAGAAAAAGAAGAGCCTTTAAGAAAACATGATAAGTGTAATAAAGCTCCAATTCAAGCATTTATATAAGTGGAAAAAATAAATGAAAAATTTAAGCTATATAATTGAAAAAAATAGAGAGTCAAAAAAGCTCAAAATCAAATGAAACCATTCTTCTACCGAAGAAATTTACTTTATGAGTTATAATTGGAATCTAAGAAATATATAGTTATAAGAATAATTGATCCAATACAATAGTAAAGAGATTCAATAAAATTTCTTTATGAAATATGTTCAAATGAATGCCTAACTTCTACAAGATTGATATTTCTTTTATTTTATTATTGTGTTCATAAGAAATTCAACAAGTTGAATTCAAAAGACATGATCTTTATGTAAGATTTTATAAGTTACAATGATGAGATTAATTCGATCAGAGTTGTAGTAGTTTTGTGAACTAGTGTTTCTTATATTATGAAGATAGTTTGAAAGTATCATTGTTATATTGAATGAATAAATATAAGATTACCAAATGTTTATGTTAACCTAATGCTATGGAATTTTTAATGATTAACTCTTCATAATTTTATTAGATGATACTAATTTTGTGTTTATTGTGAAATCAAACAAAGATTAAAGTTATAATTTCTTATAGTTGTATGTTAAATTATGAAACTTAAAGTGACATATATTCAACTGTGAATGTGCTTTCTTTAACATCCCATTAAGTTTCTATTGTATAATTGTTGCTATAAAAATCAGGTTTTGTGTTTAACCTATTTGAGTGGAGTCAATAAAAAAATTAGTTGTTTGAATCTTTTGTTAATAATAATAAAAGATCAATTGTCTTCAATGGTTTATATAAGAAGTGCAAATATTTGAATTTTATGTTGTTCAATACTTTGTATTATCTTCATTGTCAACATGTTGTGATATATTTGTAATGTTATCTAGTGTAACAAATATATATTTTTAATGTACCAACTCCTAATATTAATTTGTATAAGATAAGATTAATCTATGTGATATATTGAGTTAAGCTTCGGGTTCAAATTACTATTTGAGAAATTGTGCATTTTATACAATTTTTTGTGTAATATTAAATGAATTTTATGTTATGCATAATTTTATGAAGGGCATTTAATTACATAAAATGTATTGAGTTTGGTATCAATTACTATATTGACATGTTGAATTATTTTTATAATTCTATTCATAGTTAAAGACTTCTCCTTATAAAGTTCTAGGATGGAAGAAAACCATTTTGTGAAAATTATCAAAGTGTAGAGGTGGACTAAGTTAAGGCTTGTAGTAGTAAAGGTATTTGTGAGGATATATACCCGAACTCTAAAGTAAATAAAGTCTTAGAATTATCAAAGTAAAAAAATTTAATTCATCAATAACATAGTATTTAAAATTAAATCTAACTCGATATTGAAATTCCAACTAGTGAAGTAAAAGATCCTTTAATTTGTATAAAAAGTGATTATGCAATTAAGAAAATGGATGAACATAAATAACACCAATGACTTTTGATTAGTTTTAAATTAAGCCTTTAAATGTTGAGATAGAAATTTGACTTAATGGTATCAAATAATCTCATACAGTAGAAAAATTATTTTTGGTGTCAACTTAAGGAAAACATAAAATGATCATGTGTCAATATAAATAACTTAATGATCTTTTGTGACGAACTTTGTATATGTTTGGTAAACTAAACTGTATCTAATTTTTCAAATTCAATATGATGAATATAAATAAATTAGATATTAGTTTAGTTTCAAAAAGTGTACAATTATAATGGGGGTATAGTGATATATCAATGAGTTTGATTTATACTACAATATACACTTGATTTGGCATCGTAATTGTTATGAATTTTTTTTTTCAGTAAGAATTGAAAAGGTAAAAGAATAAATCTAAGTGATACTAATCAATCTTACAATGTTCTAATCTAATAATTTTATTATAATTGATTGACCAATATGAAGTTATAATTACGAATGACAATATGTAATAACAAAGTAGTCTTAGACTTTAATAGTTAATAGTGATGGGAATCTATTTTATTTTAGCACATCAATAGTATTAAGGTTCAAAAATTAAAAATAAGTCACCATTAACTGTATGTATTATTAGTTAAAAGAATATGAGATATAATATTATAGAACTCTCTTAATGAATAGATTTTAAAATCTAAATTAATTAGTTTGATGAAGTCTACCTAATTAAATATAGGAGTCCTGTCACTCCTGGTAAAAAAGTTTGAAAAAGTTTACTTTTATAAATATTCAATGAAACAAAGATGAGCGCATAACCATAACAACGCTATCATGAAATTCACTAATTAAGTGTGAAATGATTGTGTAAGCAAATTCTTCAGTTGTGACCTATATGTGAAAGTTTAAGGTTATAAACATGTTACAACTTTGATAATTTACATTAAGAAATTATTCAAATCTAATGATACTATTCTTTATGCATAATTGATAAAATGCTTATGATTAGATAATCATCAATCTAGTAGGAGATTGTAGAAATAGATTACTAATTATGTGCTTAAATTGCTCAATGATAAGTTGAGTTAGTACTTGTATTAAATATGAGCAAATGGAAGATTTGTATTGTTCAATAACGGTTCATGATTGGGATTGTAAAAGTAAACATGATTGTGATCTTTATTAAGAAATTGAAAAACGTAAATGAAAAGTACATGATCAAACTTTATAACCGTGAAAGGTTCACGTTTAGAGATCACGCATGTGAATTTTATGTCAGTAGAATTGAAGTTTGTGATGCTTGAAAAGATTGTGATTTTGATCAAACTTTCAAGAGTTTTAATCATAAGATTTTTATCACTTTATATTTAAGGATTTAGATTAAAATATAACTGATTAAACTCAATCTTAATGGAATGGTTGAATTAATGTAACTTTTGATGAAAGTTTGTGGTTTTTCAATTTATATTTTATAAATAAGCGTTGCAATTCTAAGTTTCTAGACACTCTTTCAATATAAATTTCTACTGAATTTATGCAAATCTTCGTTTATTAAATTTACACAAAGACAAATACCTTTTCTATATCTTGTTTGATATCTGTGTTTTATTTTTACTTATATACCAAGACTTAGTTGTATTCTGAAAGAATTCTACATATCAAACTCTCATAGTAAACTAACTAAAGAGACGTAAATTCTTTAAGGAAAATAATCTAATTATGTCTCTAAGTCTTTCATGATTGTCAAACATTCGTACACCATCACCAATCATACCTATTTTTGTAACAAAATGTTTCTGTCATAATTTTGAATGTTTGTTGTATTTTAGTTTTTGAAATTGTTCGATATTAATGTAATAATCAAAAGAAGATTTCAATAATCAATAGTTTTTTCCTCTCCTCGCTTATGTGTTAAAACTTTGATCAACTTGTCTAATGGAGCATCGATTAAACAAAGAGTGAGATTTAACTTATAATTTCCTAAATTTTATGTTAATAGGATGATTAATTTATATCCATGACCATGTAATCCAAGAGTAGAAGATAAGATATCTAGTGTGATCCCATGTTTATTATTTAAGAATAACGATAGTAGGGTTGCAAATGAGTTGAACTACTCGAGGGCTCATTGAGTTCAACTTGTTCTTGAATTTGATTAGTAATTAAGTCGAGTTTAAATTCAAGACAAGGCTCGTTTAGTTAGCTAAACTCTAATTTAGACTAGCGAGGCTACTTACTTAGGCTTATGAATAAGCTTATGAGCTTTATATATATCTCAAATATTATATAATATTAAAATTTAAAGGCTAATATCTATATAATAAATATAAATGTATAATATATTATAGGATAATATATAATTTATAATCTAATCTTTATTCACTATTCGTAAATCTTTTTATTTATATATTTTTTTCATTTTATATACTTAAGTTTATGAGTAGGCTTAAGATTGATTTGATTTAGGCTCGATTCCACTCAAGCTTGATTTGTAAATGAGCTTAATTTAAACTCGAGATAAAACTTGCTTATTTAAACAAGCCAAGCTTAGACCTCAAATGCAAACTCAATAAAATACTTAACTTAAGTTCAAACTCAGTAATTTTTAAATGAATCGAGTCTAACCCTTTAGAAGTTCAGTTTGGCTTGTTTATAACCCTTGCAGTAGGTTAAGAGTTAGCAAAGTAAAAATCTATAAGGTAGAAATTAGAAATTTTATCCACTATTTTAGAAAATGCAAAGCGTTTCGTTCAATTCTGCAAACATTCTATGCCTTTAGTCAATAGCCATCCGTCACCATTCCTTAGTGTTATCTACTATTTTATCTTTTAAGACTAATTGCACACTTGAATAGAAAAAAAAGGAATAAGTGCAAGAAAAATACTTAAAAGTTTCCTCCTTATTATTATTTTTTTTTTACGTTTAATAAGTGCCTAAATTTTTATTTGGGTTATAAGAAAAAGCGAAAAAGAAATGTGGTTCAAATGGCAAATGGAATCCAAACTACTCTATTAGAATTCTTGAAATCACTTGAATGTTTAAAACGACTTAGTTTAAAAGAGGTATGCAAACTAAATCAGATGCTACTCAACTATCCTATATCATTTCTTATTTTTTTCACATATTTTTCAAATTGTTTATGCATTTTTCGATCAATGTATCACTGCAATTGCATAGTTCATTTTTTCCCCGCATTTTCCAGACCATTTATACATTAGTTTTTTTTTTTTTTTTTTTTAATTTTCTACTCTTTTCTAAGTCATCAATCATGTATATAGTTTGATGCAATAATTGTCATACTTTAAAATTTTATTATATCGCTATATTTTGTTTTTCATATGTATTGCCAGCACTTATTTGCTAATTTACTTAATACTTTATATTTTTAAGAGATACCAAAAACATCCTGCTTCCTTTAAAATTATAGATTCACGCATAAAAATAGGGTTGACTGTAGTTATCATAAAGGATCGATTTTCCAACATTATGCCTTTATGAATTATTTTATGAATAAAAAAAATAAATATATAAGGTCCTTTTTATAATTTTGAAAGGAGAAAATTTTACTAACACCTAAAATACCCAAAACATGGTAAAAAAGAAAAAGAGTGAAATAATATTGAAAAAGGTTTCAAAACAATTCTCCAAAATAAATTATAGCCCTATAATATGTCTTACTATCATCATTCTTCCCTCATGTATATATATATACACACACGCACGCGTGCATAAATACTAAAATACATACATATCTTATACATACTCTAATATATCATAATACATACATATATATATATATATATGATATTATCCATAATATTACTAACCACGCATTTCTATAGTTTATAGTGACCTTATACATTTTGAGCCTTTGAGGCAATTCGGAACTTTTTGCGCATAAACGTAGAAACCTTCCAAATTAGTCCTGCAGCTAGACATTCCATTCACAAGCACTGTTTATTTCATATTATTTCTAGCGTTTTCAAATTCAAATTGACTCTTACAAATTAATCTGATTTAGTTACGATTGCACTTTTCGGTTGAACCTGGTTCTTCCTTTTAATCCATAATCCTCTCATATGTTTAAATCAATTGTCAAGCTTAGATTTGATAACACTGAATTATTTCCTGTTTATTTGCTAAATACTAATAATTGTTTATATGATACAATAAAATGTCATCATAGAATAAAAATTAGAGGAGTTTCGACCATGGTGCCTAGTGTTGATATATCTCTTGAATTTACAAAGTATATACTTTTATAAGTTGGGGGTGTCTCTCTATTTGCATTGAGATCAAAGGTTAAGAAGTTATTTTTAACATTTAGTAGTTTTTTCCTTTTTTTTTTTTTGTAATTTATAAGAGTTTGTTAATGTTGAAGTATATTTTATAAATCCAGAGATATATCTAGCCATCGTCAAAATTTACAAGGATTATATACGTTTTTTTCTTAAAAGTCATATCTTCGGCATCTCTGCAAAATGAAATTATGTCTTGATATCCATATTTTCAAATATACACATCATAAGAATTGAGACCATCTTTCGTTAGCGTGCGTAGATATTTTCTGCGACGTATATAGTTATACATACATACACATACACATTCAAAACATACTAATGTTTATAAGGCAGCTAATTTCATATATACTAAGATGTTGTATATATTATCTAGAATAATAATATAAGAACAAAGATATGCTTGGACATAATTAAACAATTACAGATAATTTTTAAAATAAATATAGTTATATATTTCCTATCAAAATATTTCTAGAGTAAAAAAACTTAGAATTTTTTTTTTTTATTTTTCATTATTTTTATTAAAATAAATCTATTTTTATAGCTTAAAAATAAAATAATTACAGAAGCTAATAAAAACAAAGGAAAAATTTGTAAAACACAATCTGTAGTTTTTTTTTCCTTAAAATTTTTCGTTAATGCCATTAAAATCCAGTGGTATCGTGGATAGATTTTTGGGGAGGGAGAAAGGGCTCAACCCCTTGCCCCAAAACCTTGGGAAAAAATTAATTTATTTCAATTTTTATAAAAAAATATATATTATATAATTTTTTAAAGAATAGTTCATTTTATAGTATTGAGTGTGGTTAAGTTCACTTTTATTAAATAGGAGATCATGGGTTCAAATCCAATTCATAGCATTTTATTTTTTCAATATGTATTTATTACTTAAATGAATTTTTTTTTTTATTTTCTTCCAACCTATTTCTTCCACAATAATTGAATAAATTCTCATGAATTGTAATTTCTTATAAATAATATATCATAAATAATCATTACTTTATTCATATTGTAATTGTTCTAATCTTATTGTATAAATTATTAACAAATAATACTAGTTATAACTTAGTTTAATACTATTTTTTTATAATTAATATTATAAAAATGAATGTGAAGTGTTGAATAATTCATTATGTGATAACTTATAATCAAAATGATTTTTTAGCATAACCAATAAAATAATTTTATAAAATTATTGTAAAAAGAAATCGAAGAAACTTGTAATTATATTTATTTGCTCTTTTTTGCTCTACTTGTAATTTCATATTTATATACTTTTCTAATAAATTTTTATTGAAAATAAAATTTATACAAACTTTATATATTAATTTTATTTTTCTCAATAACTTGATAGTTGGATTTCAATTAGCACGTATGTTAAAAAGAAAAGTTGGAAGGTTTATTATTTTAACTTCTTATGAAATGCATTGAATATTCTTAATAATTTTTTAAAAGAACTTTTCCATTTTATAAAGTTGATAATATATTCCTAGTAAAATCATTAACAAAATCATATATATATATATATATATATAAGTTGCAATATAATTATAATAAACAAGCCAATATTTTCTATAAATGATTCTAATATTGATTTAGTTAAAATAAATCTGATCTCTCCAATGGTATCATTCTACGTCCAATCTTAAATGGTACGGATACTTATCTTCCGAATCAACATTCATTCCCTCTCCCACTTTTTGTAATATTTTCCATTTACCTTAGCCCTCGGCATATATACACTGCAGTTGATTAGGGCAATGAATATGACAGGAAATCGACAATTTTGACTCTTCCCATGATATACAAGTTTTTCCCCTTGATTGTCTGCTAAAGCTCATACACAAGAGCAGAACCCTTTTTGCAATTTAAAAGAAAACGAACCTAGGAACTTTGTGCACCATCCGTGGGTCACGGAGGCCGGTTGTCCTGTTGAAAGAAATCCAACAGGAAATCTCTTCTTTTACGACTATGTTCATTTCATTATTATATAATAGATAAAGAGAACACCGGGTTCAGGGTGCTTTGATACGCAATTCGGCACGCATCATTGTGAATTCATAGGCGCAGAAATTGTACTCTACATAAAGACCCTAGTTTTTTAGAAACAGGATTCCAGTACTTTAAAATGGGATAGAAATTGTCCTGGTCATTGGGCATTCAGGTTATTGGGCCGTATCCAATCGCTAATATCAACACTCATAGTTTTAAAAGATGTCACATAAAGGAACCATTCCATATTTATAAAGTTAACCAGCGACACTAGGTATAAATGTTCAAACAACAAAATCACGTGAAAAGTCACATACGCATTAGAGATCATGACAACTTAGATGTTTTTGAATTCTTATGTAGCTTCTTTTTCTTTTATTCTCACCCTAACCCTTAATAAGAAGCATTTTAAAGCATGATAGTCGACGCTGTTTAATAAAGATAATTACGCTTATATGAAAATTTAAATAAGTAATATGTTTTAGATGTTTTATTGAAGTGGATTATATTTATATGATGGAATCAAATAAGTACTCTATAAATACCATCCACTACTAAATCGGGCAATTACAGCATCCAAAATTTTCTTTATTATATTTTATTTTTTATTTTTTAATTTTACGATTTTCTAATATCAATCGATGACAATGAGTGCGAATTTTTTAATTTCTTTTTTCAAAACTTTTTTAGTATTAAGGATATTCATGTTTTACGGTCTGAACAAATGACATGTAGACTTTGATGTTGGATTATCAGGACATTGCCAGAATTGCCATACGCCTCTCAAGTATTTGTTCAATACGGACATACATATATACATACATATGCGCGCATTATGGGGACAGCGGACAACTTCGGAGATGCTGGGTATTTTTGAGGTACAAGTACTTGATATATATGTGTATACACACACATATGTATATTGGTGAAAGATTAGTAAAGCTTGATTATTCACACTATCGTTTCTCAGTTTTTACCGATAATTGATTGAGGTCTGCACGTATTAAGCCTGCAAAATAATGCATAATGAAAGGGCGCCAAAGGATTGTCTGGCGTAACTACTCTAATATTTAAGTTAACAATAGGATTTTTATGGAATAAAATACTAAGTGCGTAGGTCTAGAATACAAAGTTTGTAAAAAGAGTTACCGTTGGATAGATATTTGGTATTTATAGTAGGGTAAAGTCGATCGTTGAAGATCAGTTGATAGAAGAGATCTTCTCCCATAAGTGGAGCTACCATGTTCGACATGTCCTTAATTTTAGGATGTGATTGTTTTATCCTTGTCTTATAATTTATTACCATTACAGTTCTTCATGGTTTTGAGCTATAGGCTTAAGGTCTATAGAGGCGAGTCTAGGAAGGCAAGGCTTGGCGGATTTGGTCGGGCTTAAGCAGACCCTGCCCAAAAAACCCTATCAACACTTACCCCCCAAACCCTATCAACACTTGCCCCCCCCTGTAGTCTCATTATCAAGAAAGAGGTATGGAGAAGGAATACATGGGCTGTTCAAACGTGATCAGTCTGACTCCAGGAAGTTCAATCCGATGCCATGATGCCGACGTGATGAGGTTGTAGATTCGAAAGGCCTGAAGTGGTAAGTCATCCTAGGTAGTGATTTGTCAGTTTGAAAGTGTCTAAGGCTAAGTAGGTAGGGGTGCTAAGGTACTCCAATGCTATGGACCAGTCTACTTGAACAGGGCCTGATAGGGACCGAGCGGACATTGGTGCGTCATGTCTTTGTAACGTTGACCGGGTGCAGATTGGATGGGCCCTGAAGAAGCTTCCTATTAAAAGGATTTTCAAAATGCAACTTTTGTTTGCTTGTATTTTGTACATTAAATGTGATGCGATAGGTGTCGTATTGCAGTAGACTAGCGTGCAGCCACATGCTTTCTGTCTTTTTAAAGGTGGTCATCTGATTGAGATGCTTTACATGTGTTTGATAGGCAACATTCCAAGGGATTTGAGTTTATACGTATCCTTATAACCGCCCGTATGGCTTCTTAGGCAGTTTTCCTATAAATAGGGGGATTGCAAAGAGAGAATGCTTTTCTACAATCTTTTCGCTCAGTTGTTATAATTTATGCGTTCACGTTCGAACTCTCAAACCTTCTTGAGAAGCTTCAATTTTTCTTTTCAAAAATCACAATCATGTCTACCAACAGGGGTGAAGCTAGTTTTTCTTCGCTGGAACTAACCTTCAGTTTAGATTCTACAAGGAGTGATCCTCTTCGAGCACGAGAGGGTAAAGTGTCGTCACTAGCACAACTCGACCAACCTATGAGGATAGCCGTGGAAGAGTTGGACAAGGCCAAAATCATCAATACCATCCCCAAAGACGTATACATGGATATTCCCTTACCTCCCCCACTAAGGATATATTTGATGCTCTTGCTATGGGGAAGGGGCTTGACGGCTATATAAGCAAAAGTAGGGATTCTGCTCCCAACTGGGTCATCAACAATTTCCTCATGGGGGCGATACTCGAGTAGTATATTAGGTTGTCGCGCAAGGATAAACGGGTGGTCTTATTATCGAGGAGGTACTTCCCGGTTTTTGAGAAGTGCTTAGAGTTTGGGTAATACCTCCCCCCAAGTCGTTTTGAGATGGAGCTTACCGCTGTAACCCGTCGTAGATCCCCCCGAATAGGTAGAAGGTGTTGAAGGCATTCTACGAATACCTGGTGATAAGAGCTATTCCCGAGCTCTTCTACCACTTCTACATGTGGAAGAGTATTAGGGGGTGGCCTTACCTCCAGCTGCACCTGGAAAAGAAATTGTTCTGTGGCCTTATCGACTTGGTTAAAGGTTGGCACGATGAATATGTAGTGGTGGAGCTACTTGAAGAGGCTGCCTTTTGGACCTAGTGAACCGAAATGGTCTGTACTATAGGTGAAAAGAGGCTCGGGCCGAGTGACGTGGAGGCCCTTGAGGAGATCTTAGCCTTCATGAAGCTAAGAGGTGGCCAAGAGATCAACGTTATGGAGACTGTAGAAAAGTATTTCCGATACCCAATCTCCAAACTTTTTCCTAGCATGAAGAAAGTTATAGTAGAGAAGTGGGTTAAAGGTACTGGTTCATTCCAACACACCAGTTTGTTGTGCTAGTGTTAGGGTGCTTCGTTCAATGCTTGTAGGATGGGTGGACTTCCTTGGTCGTGCTAGTCACGGCAATATTTTACAAATGATAATGGTAGTGGTAGTGGTAGTAGTAGTTTCCTTTCATTTGTCCTTGTTTTCTTTCTCTAACCTTTAGATCGGTCTTCTTGCAGGTAAGAGCTTGGCTTTGAGGGTGTCTTGTCTGTTTGTGGACGATTTGATGAGCCGATGCCAAGCGCGATCAAAGGCAGGTCAGCTAATAAGGAAGGTAGCAAAGCCCAAGCCAGGCCCGAAGAGACCACCAAGACACGGACGAAGTCTGTGCCTTAGGGGATTCTCTTCGTCATACGGGATGAGCCAACAGCCGTGGCACGTTTAAGCGTGACTTTGCCTGTTCCTGCTATCTACTCATTCGAGCTTATCATCGTAGGTGACAAAGGTGTTGACGCGGAGGAGCTCGACGTGTAAGTGCTTTCCCTTCTGAAGGTAGCTGAGGGAGGAATTGGGGAGATAGCCACCTCACCTACAGTTGTGGGTGACTAGCGCAAGGTTCCCAAGGTACCCGGGGAGCTAAGTCCAAGGATGAGGAGGTAGAAGCCCCTAGTAAAGGAACCTTTGGCTAAGGGGAAATGGAATAAGTGGCCCTTAGCTCATCCCTTCCAGAGTGTAGATGACATTGGGGAGAAGGTTTTGGATGTCCTCAACAACTTCTGAAAGATGAGGCTAAGGCCAAACTTATTCATAGAAGTGCCATACACTTCCTTAGACGAGGCGCTGAAGAGGGTGGCCCCCAAAATGGATTAAAAGAGGGCTTGGGGAAAGATCCTACGGCTAAAATGGGAAGTCCGTGCTGGCGACCTGATGCTGCGGCACTGGACCCTCAATTACCAGGCTTTGATGGGGTTTTACATCCTTAGTGACTAGGCTGTGCTGGAAAGGATCTCCAAAGAGGGTGTGGGCAACTCCATACAAACTGTAGGCCACTTGAGTACCCTAATGCAATAGGTAGATCTCCTATGTTGTTGTGGTGTTGTATTTTAGCGTCTGATACTAACTTGTGTGTTCTATTTTCATCTTGTAATACTACAGCCAATTGCTCCTCGAGCTGAACAAGTCCTATGCCACCCAAAGGAGGTAACTAGATTGCAAGAGGAGTTACATTGGTAGAAGAAGTGCTTGCTAGAGGTGGAGATTTCTAACAAGAGGTACTTGAGAAAATTTGCTCACGCTAACAAGTGCTTTTGCCGCTTTATTGTACAAGTGGCAGGGCTTCAGGTGAGGCTTAAGCATGTGGAACAGGAGAGGGGTAAAGTAGAGAGGGATGTCCAGAAGGTCACTGAACTAAAGGCTCGGTTGGAGAAAGAATAGAAGACAAAGGCTTGTCTCTCGTAATGATTGGAGGAGGAGGGTACAGCTAAGGCTCGAATAAAAAAAGAAAATGACAAGTTAAAGGCTTCCATGGCCAGACTGAAAACCAAGTTGGTGACGAAGGCATCAAAGTATGAGAGCATTATGGCCACGTCGCTTGAGCTAGCCGGCTTGAAGACCACTCTGGAGCAACAAGTCGAGGAGCTACAAGGTAAGGTTTTGGAGATGGAAGAGATCATCTCCAAGATGGAAAGCTAGGAGGTCCTTAACGATATTGTGCAAGGAAGGTGGTCACCGGCTACAGGGCCATCGAAGAGTGGCTAAAGGAGCTGGAGGACTTGTCTACTGATTTTGCTAGCTTCACTAAGAGAGAAACCCTTTCCCATTATCTAGATTTGGACTTGAGATTTCTCGATTTTCTAAACTCCCCTCTATTCAACGAGAAGAGGGAAGCCTTGGCACGGAGAGAGTCCGCTCAGGTAGCCATCGAAGACACAGGCATGTTCTTTGGTGCCATGGAAAGGCAGGGTGCTTCTACATCTGGCCTTTCTTTGGCAACTCAATAATAGGATGTCTCAGAAGTTGTCCTTGGGGAAGATCCACCTAGGGGGGGTCCTATAGCTCCTAATTCGCATGTCTTGTGCTCCCCTGCGGCTCAAGGCTTACCGGTTGAAGTGCCTATAGATTAATGCTCGGAGCAAATTGATGCCTTGGATTTTTCAAAGTTACCTGAGCTAGTTGATTTCAAGCGGTAGCGGGGTTTTGTAATTTTTTTTTTTTATGTGGTTAGGGTTGGGATGCTGGCCTTTGCTCTATAAATAAAGGTGTAGAATAAATAAATAAAGTTTTTTGAAAGTCTTTCGCTATTCTCTTTGTAAATTTTATGGACCCTTGGTCGAGGTTTTGTTGGGAGAGTTCCTCTATGCAAGAGGTGTTTCCCCTTACCGAGATTACCTTAAGGGGTCAGGTTGGTGGTGTTCCATCTTGTCTGGTTTGTGGGAGTTCCTTTGTACAAGGGGTGTTTTCCCTTGCCGAGGTTACCTTAAGGGGGTCAGGTTAGTGGTGTTTTAACCCTCCCGATTAGTAAAAGTTTCTCTATGTAAGGGGTGTTTCTCCTTGCTGAGGTCAGGTCTGTGGTGTTCCGATTTACTCGATTTGTTGGAGTTCCTCTGTGCAAGGAGTGTTTCCCCTTGTCGAGGTTACCTTAAGGGGGTCAGGTTGGTGGCGTTCTGACCTGCCCGAGTAACTATTCGTGTGCCTTTTTGAAAGGCTGGCAAGGCAATTGAAAGAAAAGGAGAGAGAGAGAAGTACGCAATCAATTGAGAGCTTTTTATTTTGACTCAAATTGAAAATAAACTATACATGATGAAATTTTAATCAAAGTAAAGGCGTAGATTGTTGGCGTTCCACGTACATGGGATAAGCTCGCCATCTAATCGTTCTAGCTTGTATGCTCCATTGCCCAATTTTTTCCTAACTTTGACCGAGTCTTCCCAATTGGGGGCTAGCTTGCCCTGGCCTTCTAGTGAACCAGTGGCCTCCAATTTTCAACATACTAGATCGCTGACCTTGAATTCCTTGTATTGGACTTTTTGATCATAATATCGGGCGGCTTGATATTGGTATGCAGTAACCCGGGTAGCAGTGAGGTTTTTAATTTCCTCGATTGTATCAACGCTTGCCTGCAGCAATAAGTCATTCAAGGCAGCATCGAAACTTCGAGTTTGAATATTAGGGAGTTTAAGTTCGATAGGAAGGACAGCTTCCGACCCGAAAGCCAAATGGAAGGGTTCTCGCCAGTCGAAGTATGGTACGTGGTCCTGTACCCCCATAAGATATTAAGCAGCTCATCAACCTAGGTGCCATGAGATTAGTTCACGTGCTTCTTAAGGTTATCTAAAATGACTTGATTGATCGCATCCACCTATCCATTTGATTGGAGGTGGGCAACCGAGGTAAAGTGCGCAACGATGTGGTGCTTAGCGAAGAACTCCTTGAACTTGAGGTTGTCAAATTGTTAACCATTGTCCATGATCAATGCATGTAGGAATCCAAACCAGGAGAGAATGTTGTTTTTGACAAATGACTCTATACTCCTCTTCGTGATTCTGGCCACGGCTTCGGCCTTTACCCACTTCGTGAAGTAATCTACGGAGACAATTATGAACTATCGTCCTCCTAATGCTTTTAGGAAGGCACCAAGGATATCGATCCCCCATTAGGCAAATGGCCATAAGTTCGTCAAAGTTGGAGTGTAGTGTTGGGTGCGCGACTGATTGAGGCATGCTTTTGATACTGTGGGCACTTTTGGGCTATGGTCTTTGCATCTTGCCTTATGATACACCAATAATATTCAAGTTGTAGTACCTAAAGGTACAAGGCTTGGGACTGAATATGATTGCTACATACTTCGACGTATAGCTCTTTCATAACGCATAGCCTTTCCCTTTCTCGGAGACACCAGAGTAGGGGGAGGCTGATTCCCTTACGGTATAGGACACCGTCAATCAGTGTATAATTGGTAGCGTAGTATCGAAGCTTCTTCAACTCCCTCCTGTCCCCTAGCAACGTTCCCTCCTCTAAGTACCTCCAAATAGGATCCATCTAGCTCTGCTCTGGTGCCACCGTAGTTAGTTCTAGAATTTCAATCGAGCTTAGAGCTATACTTTTTTCCTGCAGGTACTTTATGAAGATCTTGCTGTCCTTTATCTTGGGCTTCTATATGCTAGTAGAGACCAGCTTGGATAGCCAATCGGCTGTTGAATTTTCCATTCGAAGGATTTTCTCGATGTCTTAAGAGGGAAAGCCCGCTAGAAGCCCTCTCACCTTCTCTAAGTACTTGGCCATGGTGATATCCCTGGCTTTATATTCACCCTAGACCTGTTGTAGAATGAGCATGGAGTTTGAGAATATCCACAGCTGCTCAACCCTAATCTCCTTAGCCAACTTCAAGCTGGCGATAAGTGCCTTGTATTTGGATTCATTGTTACTGGAATCAAACCTAAACTTGAGGGCGTAACAAATGGTGACCTTATGCAAGCCAATCAACACAAGGCTAGTACCTCCATCTCCAGTAATAGATGATCCATCAACGTAGAGAGTCTATACCGGTTTTTCGTCACCCAGCGATATTTCTTCTCTAGTATATTCTACCACAAAATCAACTAAGACCTATGCCTTGTAGGCCATTCATGGCTGGTACTGGATTCTGTATGCACTTAGTTCCATTGTGTACCTCATCATCCGTCCGGACGCATTAGATTTCTGCAGCATGGTGCACAGTGGCTGGTTTATGAATACAATCATCTGGTGCGCTTGGAAGTAGGGCCTTAGTCGTCTGACAGTAATGACGACGGCCAGTGCAAATTTTTCTACTCGGGTGTACCTTACTTCAGGCCGTGAAGTATGTAGCTAACATAATATACCGGCTTGTGTTCTCTTCCATCTGCTATGGCCAGCACAAAAAAGAGAGCCCAATCACTAACAGCCAAGTACAAAAATAGATCCTCCCCTTGGACAGGCTTGGAGAGAACCAGTAGATGAGTGAGAAAGTCTTGGAGTTATTGAAAAGCAGTTGCGCACTCCAATGTCCATTCAAATCCCTTGGGATTTTTTAGTATTTTAAAGAACTCAATGCATCTGTTAGCGCTCTTCGAAATGAATCTGCTTAGGGCAACCACCATGCTAATGAGTTTTTATACGTCTCAAACTGAAGTTGGGGGCTTCATTCCCCTGATAGTCGTGATCTTCTCAGGGTTAGCCTCGATACCCCTCTAGGTGACTAGAAATCCGAGAAACCTGCCAGAGCCAACGCTGAAGATGTACTTCTAAGGGTTCAGCTTCATGTCATGCGTACGTATTCCGTCAAAGGCTTCCTAGAGATCCTTAACATGATTGACCGGCTTCTGGCTCTTGACAATCATGGCATCAATGTACATCTCCATATTGCGCTCGATCTGGGGCATGAACAATTTCGTCACCATCCGCTAGAATGTAGCCCCGGTGTTTTTCAGTCCAAATGGCATTATAGTGTAACAATATGTGCTATAGTCGGTGACGAATGAGGTATGGACCTCATCCTTCGGGTCCATTTTGATCTAAGTATATCCCGAGAAGGCGTCCATAAAGCTCATAGGGCGTGTCCTAACGTAGAATCGACAAGTTGGTCGATTCTGGGGAACGGGAAACAATCTTTGGGGCAAGTTTTGTTGAGATCGGTATAATCGATACATATATGCTACTTCCTATTCTTTTTTTTCACTAGTACCATGTTTGTTAGCCACGTCGGGTATTTTTCCTCCCTTACGAAGTCAACTTTAAGCAGCTTCTACACTTCCTCCTCGATTGTAGCCTGCCGTTTTGGGGTGAAATGTCTCTTTTTTTGTTTGACAGGCTACACTGTGGTGTCAATGTTGAGGTTGTAGGTTGCTAGCTCAAGGGAAATTCTAAGTATGTCGAATGTCGACCAGGCAAACCTATTCGAATTTGCTTACAGGAGGGTAATGATTTCATTCTTCACTTCAACTAGGGTCTCAATCCCAACTTTTGTTGTTTAGTCAGGAGAGTCACCGATCTAGACATCTTCAGTTTTTTCTTCGAGCTCGCCCCTCTCAGCCAGTCTCTCCTATGGGCCCATCTCTAGGGCGAAGACGCCATTACCTTTGGCCGCCCATAGCTCTTGTGAGAGCTTCTAATTGCACCTATATACTCCTACCCTCGTAGGCATCGGAAATTTGGCCTTCAAATGCAAGGAGTTTGTGATCGTCCTAAATGCGTTTACGCTTGGTCTTCCCAAGAGCGCATTATAAGGAGAGGGACAAGCAATCGCAACGAACTCTACGGGTCATTGTGCTACATAGTTGTCATCGCCAAGTTCCATGTCCAACATAACAATGCCTTTGGCTTGGATTGTGTTGCCGTTGAAGCCGATCAGATTATGGTGGTACGATTCATCTTTACTAGTAGTTTCTTCTCATCCTATCATATGTATAGAGGAAGAGTTTATCGGTGGAGCTACCAGTGTCCATCACGATCTTTAAGATCTTAAATTTTGAGATCTTCGCCTTAATCACCAAGGCGTCTTGGTGGGGAGTGTCAACCCCTTCAAGGTCGGCGTCGGAGAAGGAGATGGAAGTGTTTGACTTCTACCTCTTCTCCCTAACTGCTAGCACTTTTGATTGGGCGTTAATCGAGTTGCTAGTGTTCGACCGGCTTTCAGGGTGCGGGCCCCCCATAATTACATTTATGATGCCATTGGGGGTGCAATTATTTCGGCGGTTGTTATTTTGCTCCGCTTAGACATCCTCAATCTATTACCTCCGAGGTGCCCTATCAGTATCATCGTTGAAACGGTTGTCATTCTACAGATGTACCACGTATTCATTGAAGAAGCCATGTTGAATGGCGTATTTGATAGCAGGCTTTAACTGGAAGTACTCTTCAATTATATGGTCGTAATCATTGTGGAACTGACAATATTTGTTGGAGTTTTGACTATTGGGGTTTCCTCGCATTTTCTGTGACTTTACAGCAAGTTTCGGTGTTTCACTTCAAAATAAACCTAGGCTATGGGTCTATTTAGAAGCATGTACTGGCTGTAAATGAGAAGGGGGGAGAGGATTGCGCTCTGCTTAGCATTTTTACTTCCCAAAGCTTTCCCCCTCTAGCCTACTCAGCATCCTTTCGCTGAGGCAATCTTTAATGGACAAATTCTCCTTTTCCTACTTTCCACTCAACCTTTCTCGATCGGCATCGATGTTATCTTTCTGGTCAAAGTACTTTTAGGCTTTGTTCCAAAAGTTGGCTAGGGTCTTTGGCTTGCTCTTCGCAAGCAATCGGAAGAAATCTCTCGAAGGTCTGATGTTAAGTTATGCAGCATGGACAGCGACTCCCCCATCCAACTGAGGAATCTCGACTACGGCGTTATTAAACTGGGCCATGTAGTCGCATAGAGACTTACCCTTACCTTTCCTTACCAAGTACAAAGACGACGTGTCCTTAAATGGGGCTTACTAGCTTTGAAATGGAGGCTGAACTTACGGCGTTCTTAAACCATGTTTATGTTGCCTTCCTTAGAGTACTTAGGAAAGCTTTGTATAGTATGGCATCTCCATAACCGTAAAGGTTCATGAGGGTATGGAAGTGGAGGAGATGGTCATCAGGGTTATTCGTGCCATCATATTAGTCTAAGGACGAAAGTTTGCTGTTGGGGAGCAGTACTTCATCCTGAATACCCTTGGTGAACGGGGTTTTGTTGCTGGTGACCAACCCGGTATCGCTAGCAAGCTTGTTCCCCTGTTGCTCGGAGAGTCGCCTTACCATCGCATAGAGCTCATTTAGGTTGGCGTCATCCACCGGACGAGCTCATCGTGCAACCGAATGAGCTTGAACTCCCTATGAGTCGGCTTCTTGTTCATTGCCAGCCAAAGCTCAGTCGCGGGTAGCCGTAGACCTTACTGGCTGTTGTCACAACGACGGATCGAGTTGTTGATTCCTTCCATTCTATAGTTGTTACTATTGTTGCCGCTAGATGTTGTCCTACCTAGTATGGGCATCTGAAGTTTCAGGATAGTGAGTTTGTTCACTGTGATGCTCTGCTTCATCCAGCCAAGCTCGAAGCTCCCTGTTTTGCTCAACATACTACTCAACCAGGTGCTCCGCATGCTTTAGGCATTGTTCTAGTACAGCTCTTAGGAGAGGCTAGTTTCCCTTAGGTTGGTTATTCAACAAATGTTGATTTCCTTACTTGTTACGCTGGGACATGATGTAGAAAGGCTTGATGTTGGTTATGTGTTTAGTGTGTTTAAGATTTTAAGTGTAGGAATTCTCGTTTCCTACAAACAATGCTAAATGTCGTTCTTCAGTTCTTATCGGTAATTGATTGAGGTCTACACGTACTAGGCCTACAAAACAATGCACAGTAAAAGGACGTCGAGTAGTTGTCCAACATGACCATTTTGATCAACAATAAGCTTTTTATCGTATAGAATACTAAGTGTACAAGTTTAAAATGTAGAATTTGTAGAGATAGTTACCGTTAGGTAGACATTTGGTATTTATAACTGGGTGGAGTCGACTGTTGAAGATCAGTTGGCGGAAAAGATCTTTTATTGCAAGTGTGAGAGAGTGGAGCTGTCGTATCCGACATGTTCCTAATATTTAGGACGTAGCTGTTTTATCCTTATCTTATAGTTTATGACTGTTACCGTTCTTCATAGGCGTGGGCCATTAAGGATCAGGCTCGAGGCTTATAGAGGCGAGCTTAGGGAGGCAAGGCTTAGTGAATCTAGTTAGGCCTGAGAGATCCTTGCCCAAAATACCCTGTCAGCATCACACAATTAGATTTCTCTTGATTATTTTATAATAATCTTCTCTAAGTTGCTTGAACAGCTCAAATTTGATTCTCATGGATAACATGTTTACAAAGATCCTCTTATCTTATGAACCTTCGTATGAGCGTAAATCTATTGTCTTTAATTCATTTGGATACCTATAGTATGAAATACATATACATATATATGCATGCACAAATATGAATTTATAAATTTGTGATTTTATGAGGTTAATATGATAATAAGTTTATGCGAATGATTCTATAAATTCATGACTTTTGATTTTATATGGTTTTATACGATTTTATATAATTCTAAGTAGTGTATTTGAGTTTGATAGCCTTATATAGAAGTAATATCACGGTTTATGCCTCAATTTTACTACTTTTTACAATTATACACTTAAAGTTTTAACTTATCTAATTATATATTTAATCAAAAAATTTGTTGTTGCTATTTATATCTTAATTTATTCCAGTTCATACTATTAATCCAATCAGTACGATCAACTAATATAATAGTCACTCATGGCCTTAGAAGGTCATGCCACAACCTTAAGGGTGTTATTGGGCTCCCTTAAAGCCGTGAGTAGTCACCTCCAGCTAGGGGTAGGCAAAAAAACCGCAAATCGCAAATCGAACTAAATCGAAAAATCGATTTTTTTGCGAACTGTTTGGTTTTCGATTCGGTTTAATTATGTATAAATGGTTTGTGGCTTGATTCGAGGAAACGAACCAAACTATACCATTTAGAATCGAACCGTTTAGTTAAATAAAAAAATTTTATGCAATTATTTTTTATTTTTTTATATTTTTTTCTATTAATCTTCATAAATTTAATCAAATTTTTCATATCTTGTTATTTTTTATCATAATTCTGTATTAATTATTAAGATTAAGTTAAGTAAATTTTATTTAAAATTTAATATTTATTAAAGATAAAAATGTTTAGTGAAAAATTAATACAAACGATTCGAACCGTAAATCGAATCGGTTTTAATTTGGTTAAAAAAATTTACGAACCAAACTGTATGGTTAAATTCAACTTTAAAAAAAAAAAAAAAAACACAAACCGCACCTACTCCTCCCTATAGCTATCAGTGGGTCTCTTGCAACTCATATTTTTCTAGTAGATCAAGATTACAAAGGATGGCTAACAACTACTTATGTGGGGTTTCATGACCTCTAAGACCATGAATAATCATCTAATGGTTAATTATGTTAATTGAATTAACAATATAAATTTAAGTTAAATAAAGTATAGATGGTGACGATTAAATTTTCAATTAAGTGTATAATTAGATAAGTTAAAATTTTAGGTTTATAATTATAAAAAGTAGTAAAATTGAGGTGTAAACCATGGCATTAACCTATACATACATATATATATACATACACATATATACATACACATATGCACACTTAACCTATTAGAAACGAGGCTATTTTTAGGGTTGAGCACATTCTCTCTTTTGGCCCACGCTTTCCTGTTGGACTTAACTACAAAGATGTCTCCAACGATAGGCCTTTCCAACATGACATGAGTCGTGTGGCCCATTATTGAGGTTCACGTTCATATATCAATATCCACCTTGTGTTGTGCATAAATAAACATGTAAAATTATATTTCTTATATTAATTTAATGAGTGTAACATGGCTTTCATTCCTAAAAAAGAAAATAACATTAATATAAATCATATAATTTTAATTACCTAAATACTAATGCAAAATTACATCTACCACATGCAACCTGCTTGTAAAATAAATTAAATTAATGTAACTACTTTAATGTCTGCATCCTTTACATACAACAAACATTTAGTATAATGACACATCTTTAGCATACGAAAAACATACAAAATCAAAATAATGTAACTACTCTAATATTGCATGTTATACATGCAACATATTGCGACACACATATAAAGAAGCAAAATCGCATGTTGCGTCAGTATTTATGTAATTATTTTTATGTAGTTATATATATATTTACTTTTATGCAATTGATATTTGTATAATTAAATTAATGGAAAATTAGTAAACATACAAATATCTCAATTTAATTATAAAAATAAGTCACAATCCAATTCTACAATTCTTGGTTGATGAATACTTATTCCCGAATATTGTGCTACCACGTGCAACTCTTCGAGTTTTCGATTCGGAGACAGTGTTCATAAATTCAAACAGAGACTACACTCTAATTTAGTAATAATTATTAGTCGCCGTATTAAAAATCTAAAATAACCATATATTTACAAGTCACTTTACTTCTAACCACGTAACCAGAGATGTCTATCCGTTAAACTAGGGAAGTGCTGTATCTCATCTTACCCCAACCTTCACTCTATCCACATATCAAGCGACATCCTATAACCGTAAGACTTGTAACCGGTTTCGATATCAAAGTATGACGTACCACCCATTTAATGAAAGTCTAATTTTAGGAGATTATATACACTCCTTCACAATAGAGAATGGACTAATGATGTGTTTCATTTCTTGTGTATGTCTAATATACCCTAAACTTGACGCTGAGTACATGTTCTAAATTAGCTTATCCCTTAGTCTAGGGAAAATAGACATTGACACAGCATAACCATGTATAAGTATGTATATTTCCTAGACACACTAATTCAATTAAGGATATTTATTTTATGATGTTCTAGTATCTAAACTCATGATTCATCTTTCTGATCATTATGCTAATCGATAGACAACTAAAATCGTCTGAATTTAGTTAAATTTTCTCCAAATATACCTAGGCGTCTTGTCACATTATCACACTCCGTTAAATCTAACCTCTAGAGTGCAATTATTGGGAATAATGTCAATATTTAGAACCATTTAAAAAGCTAATATTATGCAAGATAATTTCAATTCCTTTCGAATGTACTGATCCAGAACTAAATATAGTATTTTAAATGGTGCACATTTTCAAAGTCCTGCTAGACTAATCCAATAACAAATGCCAATGGTGTTACAACTTATTTGTTAAGAAGCTAATAACTGATAATTTTTTCACTTTTTATATAATTGCTTGTTTGCTCAACGCTGTGTTTTCTTGGTTAGATAGGATTTATGTGCACGGCCAACACGATTTTGCAAAGAATCCAATCCTTGGATGAGAAACCTACTCATAAGTAGTCAAATTTGTTCCATTCCAGTAGGAGATTGTAATTCGTGCTATAGGAATGACTTAAACCCAAGCTTAACATGCTACCCATCATCATCAAAAAATCATTCACCAATGATATAATAAGCATCATCACTGTCTTCCGTGATAAATGATGGTGGTAGAATTTGAAAAGGATGTTAAAACTAAATCAAACCAAACTGATAAAACAAACAGGCCTCTAGCTCGGAGACACTCTCTCCTTGCTTATGCATATAAACAAAGTTCAAATACCAGTTGGCCTGGGCTCTAGGACCTTCATTTCTATCGACAAAGTAAGCACCAATCAGCTCAAGCGGAGCCAAGTAACTCCATGTGCTTGACGGCTTTTGATGCTGACAAATAAGATTAGATGAACAACTAGAGCAACAAGTACATCGTTATGGTCAACTTTCAACCACCTCAACCATGTCAGTACTATAATGTTAGTTGACACTAGAATAACAACACTACATAATGATACAACAATCCAATGAACAAATCGTGATCCTAGAAGGCAAGAAAACAAAAGTACAATAAAATAAAATCAAAACCCAATTAACAAATGCAGCTAGATTCCACATGTTATGTACAACTTGCCAATCTACCCTCCGATTTGCTTCTTCGAAGCAAATTATTATTATTATTATTTTTTTGTTATTTTTCTTTTTTCCTTTTTTCATCTTTTGGGGCCTAGCAAAGGACTTTGCATTCAAATGAAAGGCAATCGACAACAAACTTAATGTACAGCGGCATCAATCCTTTCTTCTCTTTTCATCACCTTTGATAACACACGTGATGCTGGCGCTTTTACGATTATGGAGAATGAATGTAAAATAATTTAACCAACAAAAACAGGAATACCGGCAGATGAACCTGAATATAGCTTCTAGAAGAGCTTTATTCTCGTTTGTATAGGGCTTCGGCAAATGGGGCATAATTGAAGATTTTCACCACATTCGCAGCAGGTCTGCATAAATGGAAAAAGGCATGCAAGCAATGCTGAATAAGTCTCTGCTCGACCAAGCTTTTTGACCTCAAAGAGAAAAACAGATGAAGGCTTACCTGATGACCACAGCCAAATGCCATGTCCTTTGGATTGGTGAGGCATATAGGACAGATCTGCAAAACGGCACAAAGGGAACCACTAATTTCCCAAAAAAAAAGGACAATAAAAAAAAAAAAGAAGCTGTGAAAGCAAAAAAAAGGCAACTAGTAATACGATGTGTGTAGTGTGCCAAAAAAGCCTGCAGTCATGTCATGCCATGAGTGAACAAATCCTCGTGGTAAACTAGTCTATGGTTTTTCAGCCAGAACCAGTCTACCGTCGAGTTAAGCATCATATGATGTTATTGGGTAAGATCAAGCTTTGTGATACAAAAATGAAACCAAGCACTGGCAATGTCATGTTGTTGAAGACTTTTACTTATATGATAGTTGAACATTTAGTTGTCACGGAAAATCCAAAAGCTTCGGATCCTTTTAAGAATAGAAAATTTGCTGAGAGATAGAAATAGAAATAAGTCATGCCGACAAATACCTGATTGTCATAAGAAGAATTGGTAGCAGGAGTAGCAGTAACTGGTGTGCTATCTGAACGATATTGTTGAGCCCTGGGCTGAAAGCTGGAAGAACGAGAAGCCCTTGGAGTACTGAAAGATGAGGACCCATGCATAGGAGGAGGGAGAGCAACCCTCTGAGGAACATTGCCCTTGTGACCACTGCACAGTAAGAAGAAAGATGATGAAGAAAAGTCAGGTCACAAATACATCTTTTTATCCAGTACATAGCGAAAATGAGTACAATGGAATTCCAAAATTGACAAAAGAATAATTTCATGATTACCCAAGTATATTTAGCTCGATAGTGGCCTTGTATTGTGAGGGAATCTCCATCAATGCTGCCAATGCAAATTCCGTTTCCTTTCTTGAGGGGCTCACATTCTTTGCCATAATTTCCGTGAAATTCACAAACTACAGTAGAAGAAAAGAGAGGAAATATATTAATCTATGTCTCCCTGGGTAACCATATATATATATATATATATATATATATATAAACACATGAATGTCCAACACTTACTTGGAAATTATCGAAGGCCCGAGCAGGAATGTTGTCATCAAATTCATGCATCATATCCCAGGGCCCATCTCCAACTCCAACTAAAATGATTGATAGTGGGAACTTGCTGCAATTGAATTAACATACATGACGACAAAAGGAAGATGGAAACAAAAGAGAGACAAAGTTACCCCACTTTACCTTGCTTCCACGATTGCTTCTACAGTCTTCTGTTCCTGTGAACTTAGTCTGCCTCGTTCTGTATCAACACTCCTCGTTACCTATGGTAAAAATTATTAATTTGACAAAGCTAACACTCTGAAAAGAACTATGGTGGATGAATCTTTTGACATTCTAGAAATTCTGGACCAAGATAGTATAGTTGCTTAATAGATCTCACAATTCTAGTGACAACATATAGGGATACAAAACCATTGCACACACCACTTTGTTTAGAGCACAAAATTCACCACAATGGCAATTCAAGCCCTAGCCCATGCCCCTTGTGAGTATGTGAATGAGAAAACATGAGGGCAAGCATGTTTTAGTGTCTCTGCATTTGATTTGTGGGTGTGCAGTGCTGAAATTGGTTGTACACTAAAGGTTGTCCATAGCCGTGCTTGTGGTTAGATGGTGGTCTTTTGGCATAGGAATTGCTATGAACAAGGTTCAGCTGCCTCTCATCATATCTATGACCAATATCACGAGCAAGACAGACTTAACAAATATGAGTTTAAATACGGTTATTGCTACAGTGAAAAGCTATTGTTCCTGATCTGTCATTCACTATGAACCTTGAATACAAAATTTGTCTTTCATGACAAATCATGAATATATAACTTGTCTTTTGTATGCATGTTTTCCAATTGTACTTGGGGGGTGTATACCTGTCCATCGGCAATAATCAGCAGAACATGGTACTGCCCACCACTCTGATTGACAATAGACATGGCCATTTCAATGATAGGTGCAAAAGATGTTGGTCCTACGAAAGGAAAAAAGGTACTCAACAAGCTAAGCTTAGGCTCAAGCAATAAAGTATATAGGCTCGACATTTCAAAAGCAACAACAGGAGAGGTAGCATTAAACCTGCAAGCCTCAGATTAGGGACGATTTCCCTATACTGACTTAAAACTTCCTCAAAGCCATTACAGTATCTCTCATCTGGATAGAAGCTGAAAACATGTTGGTCATGGGTAGATGCTGGAACATAAAGAAAAAGCTTGTTGTCAGTATCACCAGAATCTGGACAAGCAAGATTGATTGGCTGGGGGTTTTTAGGGTTTATCAGTATAATAAACTATACCATCTCCAAAGCCAAAACATGGAATTAAGTTATCCTCATCAAAAGCAGCCAAGGTTTTTCCAATGATGGATATTGCTTGCTCATAAGGATTAAGACCATCGCCTATGTGGTGCAGGCTTCGCCTGTTGAAAGACCTTGCACCTATAGAATAGAAGAAATTAGCATGTTCAAGAGGATATAGAGAACAAATGTGAGCACGCAGAACTAATCTAGAGAGTTGAACCCTACCTGTCCATTCATTGCTCTTTGTGAAATCAATACCGACAATAAGATTAGACGACTCTAGTCCAGCACGTGCTAAAGCAGCTGTTACCTAAAAAAAGCACCACATTTAGCAAAGATAGAAACCGATTAGTGAAATGACATATATACACGGTTGATTCAATAATAAACAGTCAGGAATGCAGGCTGCCAGTCAGTGAGACTGAAGCTGTACAGCTTTTAACTACTATTAGAGCATAAAAAACAAAAACTCACATGTAAGCTTAAGCTTCGTTGTGATACCAGATTCATCATAGAATTAGAGCAGGAGCTCCTAATTTTAGTGCCTTACATTGTCATTTCAACCCCATTTAATTATTTCACATAATATGCCCTATTCGATAACTTAGCCCAAACTCAAGGAGAAGTAATAAAGGTATGAAATGTAGAAAGTTTGTTTGGGTAAGTGCTATTTTCCAGCAGCCATGAAGAAGCTCCAGAGTAACTTTTACCAAATAAATTAGAAAACATACATAGAACAATAATAAAGAGACAAGCAACACCCACGGAATGAGAAACACAACTATTTTTATTTGAATCAAACAAATGAAATGGTATCATAAAGAGCGTCTCACCTCATCCAAGGAATTGTAATCATCTGCTATCCTTGAGTATCTCCTATCTAGCCTCCTCCTATCACTGCTCTGACCACTACCATAAGGAGGAGGAGGAGGAGAATTATACTGCGGTGAGGGATACCGTGAATGCCCCTGATAACCTTGCTCGTAAGTCTGTGGTGGATAACCATACTGGGGATTCCAAGAAGAAGAACTTGATCGCCAGTCCACATCCTTTGAATTTTTCGCCCCCATCGAATCAAATCGCTGCGAAGGTTTAACTCTTAACAACAATCCTTTCTAACAGAAGACAACAATGATGTTTCTTCCAAATTAAAAAGTGCTTTCCTTTCTTTCAATGAAAAACCAATCGAAAGTGGAAAAAGTATACTTTTGAAACCCCGAAGCAAAAGAGAACTTAATGTTTATCCTAATATAGTGTTAATGTTCTGGTCAGTAACAAAACTTCATGGAAAATTCCCACAATTGATGCAACCAAGCAAGAGAGACAGAAGAGGGACTTTTCAACATGTAAACACATGCAACTCCCACTTTAACCGAATAAAAGAAAACCTTATCCGTCAAGCTATCATATCGTAGTTATCTTCTTCATTACTTCTCTGACCAGTATACCAACTCTTCCAGACACTATACATTTAGTACATAAAGTTTCAATCTTGAAGACAAATTCAAATACCCATAATATATGTACTAAATATAGCAATTACAGTAGCACAGGGTTTCAATATTTAAGAGAAACTAAAACTACCCATTAACCAATATAGGCCAAAAAAATGCTTATAAGAACAAAATATAGCATTTGGGTATCATCAATTTTCAACCTTTTAAGACGTATTGGAAGTATCATATTACAAAACTAAGAAAAACAATGCTTATAAAGACAAAACCGAACAAGTTGGATAAGATAAACATGAAATACACAATACCAGTCAACAACAAAATTTTATTGTTTGTATATACCTTAAAATCTGCAAACTGGAACCGTTTCCAGATCAAAGGGCCGAAAACAGAAAAAAGACCAACCTTTTTAAACTGAAGGCACTTTTGATTTTACCGTTACTATTTGAAAAGTTGTATTTTCAATTACATATAAAATTAATAAGAAATTCAAAAAGTACCTGGAAGAGAATAGGAAGACAACGATGACGACGACGAGGACGACGAAGAATTGCTCTGTGCCTTCGGTTTTTCCATCTAGCAATTTGATTAACAGTTACATAATTAGGAATGATTCAACTTCAATCATGCTGATTTGAAATCATTCAAAATAATAATAATTTTCTTTTATTTAAGTTATTGTTTTTCGGATGTATGTCAACTTCTTCAAAAGCACTCCAGTTTGTAGTCATTTCATGGAAGTTTCGCACGGTATAATGTATGCACTAATTGGGTTTTTTATTATGGGATTGGTGTCGATGACGAGGCCAATTTAATTATTGTGTCGCCCCTCATTTCAACTTTCACGGGTCACTTTAAATAATTGAAATCGATCAACCGTTTTTTCCCCTCCTAACCATAGATTAGCTGTCCGGAATTTCGTCACGGGCCATAATAATCTTACGACTAGGGTATCGCGCCGCTACATCATTATATGCCTGTATTCAATGCACTTACGTATTACCTCTAAATCCTCTGCCTTCCGTTTATTCTCGTGTATCGAAGATAGCATCAAAATACTGCTTTTATGGTTAATGGATTTGTGATCTATTTATTGCTAACATAAAAATAATTAAAAAAATTTCAATAATGTGTCTTAGTATAATATATTAACAAATTTAATATGCGCAAAATAAATGCATTTTCTACTTATAACTATTGTTATTAGTCCAATAAAAAATACATTATTTAAAAATGCAACAAAACAAAAACCGTCATTAGCCAGGAGAAAAAAAAGATCGAAAACAACACGTATTGTGTTTGGTACGAAAAAATGTTTCGAAATAAAATAATATGGATTGGAATTGATTATAATAAAATGAAATAAGATGTGATACATGTTTATTGACTTTAAAAAAATTATATAATTACAATAATTATATAAAAATATTATTAAAAATAATTGCTATTTTATCTTCAAAATACGATATTATTATTTATATTAATCATATTAACATTTATACATTGTAGCTATATCGTATCTAATAATGTTGCGTACAAATGTACTAATGTTGTATTCAAAGATACGACATAAGTATTATATTAGTATCATATTTTTAAGATGTGACATTAATACAAATGATTATATCTTATTTTTAAGATGTAAAATAATGATGATATTTTAGTAATATTTTTTATTTAATTTTTATTTGGTTAATATGCAAATTTCTCAATGAAATGGAATGATGATCGAAATAAAAAATTATTTCATAAATTTGAAGATGGTTCAAAATAAAATGACATTAAATAGTTAAATAAAATTATTTATCGAAAATACTCTTAATTAATGCATGTTACAATTTCTTTGGAGGTTAAAAAAGTAATTTTAATTGATCAGAATTAATAAGTTGAGAATGAAATCGTGATTCCATCTTTTCAAAGGCAAAATTACGATTCTATGAATCAATTATTTCAATTTAAAAATGTATTTCTAAATATGAAGAATGAGTATGAAACCACATGCATATCAAATATGAAAATGAGGTTTTCTTTTTATCCGTTTGAAATGGAGGCCAACGGGGAAAGAAAGAAAGGGAGAGAAAATGGGTATGTGGGCTAGTGGTTGGTGGAATAAGGTTTGGTAGTTTCATCGAAAATTTATTAAACTAACCATGAAATGTAGTAATTAGTTGTAGTAAATATAATTTACTGTAAAATAATGAAAAATTGAGGTAAAAAAGTGTAAATACCAAAACATTGGTGGGGACTATATTAATATCTAGTGACTCTACGTGGGATAAAAAATTATGTATTATAATTAATTATTTGAACAATATGCAATTTAATATAATTAACTATATGTAACTTTCAGATATAATATCCATCCAAACCTATCTAATATGATTTATAAATTATTGTAAATAATAAATCTCACAAAAACTAAATATAGTTTACAAAGCCATGTGCACTAGAAGTTGGAGACTTAGACCTTGCTTGTTTCAAGAAAGATCACACATTAGCCTAAAATGTTTCCACTTATGTGTTTAGATCAATTTATAAAAATATGTTGAAAAAACATTTTCTATGTTTGATTTAACGAATATTATGTAATTTATGTCATGAAAATTCTAAAAAGGACACAAATATGAATAAAATACATAAAAATAAAAATAAAAAAAAACAATCCAAATAAGTGCAATTTTTTTTCTTTATTTTTGCCTTTCAGTTACATAAACAAAGGAAACATTCCTTATCAAAGCTTAATCTAATGTTGATTGGAATAACTATTGTGTGAAAAAGAAAAGTCTTGGCAGCTAGAAATAGTCAATTTTAGTTAGCTATGGTCTATTGCTATGGTTTTCAATGACTAGCCGACGTAGAAAAAGAAATAATTTGCGCTAATACCTAATTTGATATAGGGTAGCGGAAATAAACTTAATTCAATGGATAATAACAATGTATAAAGTTACGGAAATTAAATTAAAAAAATTTAGACGAGAATTATATTAAAGAATATCAGGAAAATTCACTAAATAATAGTTTTAATTTATTCTAACCTCGATGTGGCTGTGGATTTCTCGACAATTGATGGTCACGTTAAGGAAAAAGGAAAAAAAAAAATTCTAAAAATACCGCTGCCGAAAAATATTCCCAAGCGTTCATACGTTAAAATGTATCTTGAGTACCCAACGTTGACAATCGACAATGATGTGTTCTGACCTTGTTTTAACTTTTGGTTATTCTCAATTGGTCAATTTGGAGATGCTCGGTGAATCCAAATCAACACAATATTGAATCTTGGCTTCGACGCGGATCAAGAAAGTGGGAGAGTCATGTTAGGGATATAATGAAGGAATCGAAAACAGGAAAAATGAGAGGAAAGAATTATGAGAAAATAAAAATGAAGAAAAAACACTTGGGTTAGATAAAAAAGGAATAATTGTAAAAGGAAAGTTAATTGAATTTGTTAAAACACAAAAAAGTCCTTAAACTGTTTTCATTGGAAGGTTAATTGAGTAATTTTATAAAAATTTCTCCAATTTCCACTCACATTGTGGAAGAAATGATTTTTGTGGGGTCAAACGAAATTTTTTCCGGCTTTCCATGCTTTTCCAAACAAGGGAAAAGAAGGTTTCCTCTCAAATTTCTCCCTTCCTTCTTTCCTTCTTTCCTTCAAACCAAAACACTGGTATTAAAGGATTTGTAATTACAATCAATAATTTGATTCTTGTAAGGAAAATAAATTTACTAATACTAGTATGCTAAGTATTTTGATAAATGATCTATAAGTATCCATGATATATAGATTTTAGATACATAAACAATAGCCAAGTGTTTTTTCCTATTAAAATTTTGCATATATTTATCCACCAATTATGCACAATAATTCCATTACAATCTTTACTCTCATGAGAAAATGGATAGTATCATCTCTAGATCTTGGTTAGTATAATTTGGTATTCATGCAAATGGATAAGTCTACAAAAGAGAGCACAATGAGAGAGCATCTGGGTGTTGTCTGGTATGACCACTTTGATATTTAAATTTTTTAGGTGTTGGAGAGTGCTCGTGCTTAAGGGTAATAGAGAGGTTTAAGTACGCAAAATATCAAATCTTTTACTGTTGAGTGATGATCTTGTATTTATAAAGGAGTAGTGCCGAAAGTTGGAGAGGAGTTAGTAGATAAAGCTACTTTCGCAAGTATTAGAAAGCAGGATCATAGTGTCTGGCATGTCCCAAATATGTAGGAGGTGTTTGCTCAACTTGGTCTCTTAGCTTTATTCAGAGTTTTCTAGCCGTTTGAGGCCTCCTTTAGTTAGTTAGGCTGTATTTTGACTTTAAGCCGAGAATAGCTGACTGTAAGTTGTTTAGGTTAGGACGGGCCTGAAGAGCTCATGTCTAAAAAGCATATCGATAGATAAGAAAAATAATAAAAATCGAAGCAATATGAATTGATGATCCCTTACCATCGCTCATTTTGTATTGTTTCATAATTATACTATGATATATGTCATCACACTAGTTTTAAGAGAAATAATCTTCCTTCTCATTCAATATATTCATTTCTATTCAAAATCTTAATAAAATGATTATTTATAGAAAAGTATTGGTTAAAAATGAGTGCACAAAATAAAGTCAATCTAACAACTACAAATTTTCCACTTTAATAAAAATAAATAGAAAAAAGAAATTAATAAGATTTGCTATCTTAAGATAATATACCAATCTAAATATATCCAAAAAAATAAGAAACCAAATTCATTCAAAGATAATGAAAAATTCATATCTAGACTTTTTTCCTTTAATCTTTCTACGAGGAATAAAGATTGTTTCAACAAATTCTTTAACTTATGTTACTCTAGTAGCAAGGTTAAGAGCCATTTGTTTGTACTCCCTCGAGAAGCACTCACTCTAGCTAACTTTCAATTACGATTACAAGGAATAAAGATTGAGTTAACAAAGAAAGATACGTGTTTAGTCATGTTACTCTTTAGCTTATCAATGGTATTCACCCTAGATAGTCCCCATCACTACCCTTAAAAAAAAAAAATGATAGGTGCATGCATAACAAATGCATTTCTATCGATTTATTAATGGGTAAATTACATTTTGGAAATTTGTGTTTCAATTTTTAACACTTAAGGTACATTTACTTGGCTAAATTGAAAAATGATTATGTGTGTGTTACTTTTAACATAAGTTATGCAAGTGAAAATATATATATCTATATTATTAAAGAGAGTAGAGTTTTATATAACTATTACTCTTTCTCACATTTCTCTTTAGTTTCTCTTTACCAATTTTAATCTCTCTTTCTTCTCACAACTTTCTATAACTGACAACCTTTTATTATTTATCGCACAAGGCACAATATTTTAATACATAATGAAAATTGGTATAGTTTAATTAGTAGTTTAAAATATTTGAATACGATATTAATAATGTTGATACAGGATAATGTCATAATAGCATGTAGTTTACTATAAAATCAATTTATACCTCTATTTTTTAAAGATAATATCCAACAAAATTTACTTTAAATAAAAGTATAACAACCCACAAATCAGATACATGAATCAAAAGGGAAAATTCCATCACTATTTATATAGATAATAACTTTGACCTATAATTTTTCTTCACTTTTTATTTTTTTATACTAAAGTATAATTAGTTTAAGCGACTTTATTGTTTTTGCATTATGAATTATTAGATTTTTATTTAATAATTTTTTTTTATTTTATAAATTTTATTTTACTGTAATTTTATTTTTTACACACGTGTTATATATATATATATATATATATATATGAATGCGTTTTGTTGTACCACCCCAAGCTTAGGCTTTCCATATACACCAACTATTAATGCAGGTGCTAACCAAGTTTATAAATTAAACATCATTGCCACTTAATTTTCTCTTTCAACAAATACCTATACTTATAGTAAAGTTTCTTTTGGATGAAATGCAACAATGGTTCAATCTTTTTAAAGCAAATGAATAAGCAAAAGGAAAATTCAATCAAATTGAAATGGATCCAAAGCTTATTAATGTATTCTTTATGGAAGCTTGCATTGTTATGTCCATTTATATTTTGGAGATGTTTATGCAGATTCAACAATTGATGTCAATATAAAGCTAAACATTGATCCTGGGATTATTTGCACGAAGCCCACCTTTCCAATTCTGTAGCCAAAAGACTTAAACTTACTCCTCCATTCTATTCCATAAAATTTCCATCGTTGTCATCACTACTTAGACTATTTGTTGTGCACTCAAGCTTCTCAAACAACTTAAGATTGTCTCTGAGATCATTGAATTTAGAAGTCGGCTTTTTTTTCTTTTCCAAAGTGTTTGCATGGCTTGTTTTAAAACTAAATGATGTGTAATAGCATTTATGTTTTTTTATTTTGCAATACATAAATATCTTAAGTATTGAAAATTAAAACACAAGCACTTAAGTGAAAAATGATAAAAAACACAAATACCCAAAGTATATTTTATCCTTTATTAACACATAGAGTTTCAAGAGCTCATATATAGAAAATGTCATTGTACTTGGTATTCATTTTCAACATGTTGAAAACTTATTTCTAGATATAATTATCAACGACTATACCCTAAGTCCATTTTTAACTTTTATATTTGTATGTAGAGGCTCATTATATGTAAGGTGCACGATTAAGGCCGGTCTACTCCTATGAATATTCTAGAATTTTCTAGATATATTGAATCTTGATAGGTAAGGATAAAATAGGTTAGGTAAAATTATGTGTTAGCTGTTAGATTAATAATCTTAGCCATCCATTAAGGAAGGCCTCTTGTATATAAAGAGGAGCTACTTCATTTGTAATCCATCCAATTGATTCAGTTCATTTCTATTTCTTACATAGCCTTTGTCTCTAACTTCTCTCTCTAAATGGTGTGACTATGGAGTACCTTAGCAAGAAGACTTACGTAGCCTCTCTACAAGAGTGTTAAAGAGACCTAAGTGTAGCATGTGACAGTCCAGAGAAGAGCAAGTACATGACAAGTGGTATCAAAGCAAATCTTTGAAAAAGATAACAAGAAAGGATGTCTCTAATGTCCTTATTGGGTATGTTAGAAGCCATATGACACCGATGGTGGTTGAAGAGACAACTCTTTAAGGAAAATCTTAAGGAAGCAAAGTCTTTATGGAAGTGAGGGCAGCTAAAATAGAGTTAACCATGCTTGACATGCTGAACCGAGTTCAGGGGGTTAAGAAGAGTTAGAAAAGCTAAAGAATGAGCTTTCAAGTGAGATGTTGATTACCCTAAATTGAGTTGTTATTAATCTATAGAGGTGAGATGTTGTCCTAAAGGAGATGGTGAAGAGTTTAGGAGGGAGCCAAAGGGATTGAGCATGAATGGGGCTATGGCAAAGATGTACCTAAGCCCGAAACCTTTTGCAGTTTAAGGAATATGAAGGAGATAGATAATTTTTCATGAATCTCATAATAATACTTCAATGCAGTTGGACAATCAAAACATTAGAGGAGTTCAAGATTGAGTTATGGGCCTAGTTTTACTCCAGCAATGTTGACCAAGAGGCTTGGACTAAGTTGTGATGCTTAAAGCATAAGGCGTTTATTACAGACTAAGTGTGAGAATTCTTAAAGTTACAATAAAGATTCTTGACATGAGTGATACGGATGTAGTGTTTGCTTTTTGTGGTGATAAAAAAGGTAGGCGCAAATAGAATTGGAGAGGCACAAAGTCTAGAATTTAGCCCAAGCCATACATTAAGAGTTTGATCAAGTTTAAGTTAAGCGAATGGCATAAGATAGATGTGATGGAGGGTAGATATGAAAATGGGTAAAAGAGTGCAAGAAGAGATAAATCCAAGCTTAGAAAGGAGTGATAGAAGCTCGGACCATAAAGATAAGGCTTCTATGGAAGGGAAGGAAGAAGAGGGGGCCTAAGCGGATTAGGGTGTTGAAGCAGGCTCTATATAGAGCCAACTAAGGAGGCCCTAAGCCTGATGTATATGGAGGCATTTGTTGCTATTAGTGTGACTTATCATGGTCATGTATCCAATATCTGAGCCAAAAAGAAACTAGGTTCGATTTTATGGTGTAGAATAGGGGCTAAGGTTTAAATGGATACATTATTTAGAGTTAACATTATAGTAGGTGATTAGGGTTTGATGACAAAAAATACAAGGATAATTAAATCATTTAGTTGTACTCCCGTTCAATTCATACTATGTTTTTTTATTTTTTCCCCCCTTCCAAATAGTGTATATTACTTATCCATTCCATTTCTAAGGATTAGAGATTCTATTATGATCGTATTTTGATCCATGTTGAAGCGACATAAATGTATGTAAACGGCATGATAAATGCATATCTCAAAGGCTTTTGTTGAGCAACTAAGGGTTCATTTACTTTGCTAAAAATATATTTTTGAAAATTTTTTTTTAGTTGTTTCTTAAAATCAAAATTTTAATTATCAAATATGATTGTAATAATTTCAAAAGATTATTGTAACTAGAGACCATTAGTGACAAGTGATACTAGGAGATAAAAGTGGCATTCAATGATCAGCATTGGTTGTTGACCATCACAAAGAATATTATTAGCATTTTTTTTAGCGCTACTAAACACCACCATTGGCATCCAACAATAATTGTCACCTTCCACAATTGTTACCATTGAAAGTCATTAACTGATGCAACCTCCTGATATTACTTGACAACATTTTAAAGGGTTATATTGATAGGGCTCTTTAGATTTAGGCCCCTCAAGTTCGTCTAAATCTGATACGTTTTGTTGCCTAGAGCTTACCCTTGTGAGCTCAAGCCTTAGGCTTGGATTGAATAAGCCTAAGAAGCTTTACAACGGCTAAAATGCGTAAGATAAGGATAAAATACCAAGTCAACAGCCACATCCGGAATAAATGGGATACGTTAGACAGTACAACCCCATCTCTCCCATATTTATGGGAGAGGATCTCTCTTACTAACTATCTACTAACTGTCCTCTAACTACTAATGCTACTCTACTATAAATACCAATAAATTACCTAGCAGTAAATCTCTCTACACTTTGTACACTAAGTTTACCTATTAGTTAAAAGTACCCTCTATTCTCTAAGTATTTACTGCTAATTTAAACATCGAAATAGTCACATTGGACAATACCTCAACATCTCCTCACAATGTCTTATTTTACAAGTTTACTACGTGTAGAGCCCAATCACTATCAGTAAATAATTTGAGACGACGAGTTAAATCTATTAAATATCAAGAAAAAGTTATATAACATTCTCTATGATATAAGAACTTATATTGCTTGCATTTGCATAGCCATAATAACTTGTAACAAATTAAATTTTACTCTTTTGCTTTATTTTTTTCCTAACTAATATATATGCTAAATTATTGGATAAGGAGAATCAAACTTAATTCAGTCTGTTACAAGTTTTCGTTACTCCTTAGGTGTAATTATTAGCACATTCTATATTGAGAACAAAGGAAAATATTTAGGAGTACAAGATGATCCAATGTGATATGGGCTTTTACCATGAGAATAACATGTTAGAAGTTAATAACAATATCTCATGGTTGCAACTCCATCACATTCTTTTGTTTCCAAACACTCAAATTCATCACTAAATTTATACATATATATATGTGTGGTTTGTATGTATAACATAATCAAATACGAACATCGATTTTTGTGTGTGTAAGTTATAGAGGAACATTGTACCCTTCTTGTCATTTTCATGCAATAGATAGGTAAACCAAACAATACCCTCTATTAAGGATGCAACACATAGGACAAGGAGGATCTTATTGGGATAACATTGTCTCACTTATTCTATATGTCACATTTTTGATAAAAAGTATTATTAAAAGTGAATAGATTAGCGGTTTATCAATTTTCACCTCATTCTCACTCATGGTTATGTTACAATTTCATGGTTAATTTCCATGAAAGGGTACAATAAATAATTTTCTAAGATTTTACTGTAAATTTGTAATACATCTTGAAATACTTCGCAAAAGCACTTTAGATTTCATACCATATAATTAATTTTGTACACAAAGTCCAATTTTATATATCATCATCAAATGGGAAATTGCAATTTCTACTTACAACCAAAAGAGTAACTATTTTACGTTTTTTTTTTTTCTTATAGATTCGCATATTTATCAATGAGGCCCTGGCTAATAGTCGAGCCAAGGTTTAGGTATCAACATGCAATGTTTTAATATATATACTTTATATATTATTAATATCATTTTGAAACAAAATAATGACTGTTACTACTTTATTCTATTCTATAAAAATTGTATCTTTGTTTCTATCCTGTTTTCATTTGATCAACCAAACATGAGGTTTTGTACTTAGATAGGGTCCTTTTTAATAATAATTACTCAAAAAGAGTTGGGGCAAAAGTTATTATACAAATAGAGTGGCTTGTAAATATGAAGGTGCATATACAGTGTACACTTACAACATAAATTGTATTAAAGATGCATTCCAGGTATGTGCCCTTTAGCAAAATTTTTATTATAATTGGCTATATACATTTTTAGCTTCAATAAATTTACTAAAGATGCACACAGTGTATATACTTTCTATTAGAATGGAATCACATAAGAAGAGGCATACACAGATTTACAAGACCTATATATTGCCCCTATGCGCCATGAGTCAATATGTCATGTACATAGATACTTAGAGGCCTTTAAAGGCTTGATGGATGATGGATTAGGACACTAGACAACACCAGACCTATGTTGTTGTGGCTTATTAGAATACGTTTGATGGGAAAGCTCAAGATTAGGTATTCTATATCTACTTATCAATTTATCATTTGATTCCAAATGTCTCAACACTAACTTTTTATTAAATTTTAAGTTAAGTAACAGCCTCACTTAGATGAGATCGTCATAGGCAATCCCCCCCCTATACATTTAGATAGTTAGAGTACAACTCATTTGCTTCCATACAATAAAGTAAGTGCTTATCATATTACATGCTTTGCCAATTTTGTGGTTTTCAAACAATTCTATCAAACGTTGACAATTGACACATAGCTCCAATTGTACCAAATAAACCTTTTAGGGAGAGTACAAACAAATGGACCAAGACAGCATATGCATTACATAGTCTTATGGGAGGAGTGGCATTCTCATTTGGTGTTGATGCAACGTTCCTTTAGAGTCAACCAGGGGTACACTAGGAGGTATAGGTGCATCACATGCCAATATGTGGGCCATACTAAAGTTGTGCTTGGATAGCTAGCTATTAAAGCATCTATACCAACTAATAAGTACATGAGATAACATATAACAACTTGTTTTGATCTCATTCTTCGTGTAAGTTGACACCTTTGAGAGGATTCGCTTAGCTCTTGATCTATCGAAAGCTTTATCTTTAGTTAATGGAGGGATACGACTTTTATAAGACCATAGCAAGGTGACTCTGTTCACTATTGCTCAATAGGAGCAAGGCCCCAAGGGGAAAGCAAATTAAGAGCAAGTTACACTTACCCATCCCAAAGAGATCATACCATTCAACGTGGAGAAGGACAAAGGTAAGGAAACTTAAATAGAAGTTGAGTTAGGATTAACATCATGATGATACAACGACTCGTATCAAGCTTCGAGCTCATCCGCCTATATAGGAGATCTTACCATATTAGAGCCCCATGGTGTATAGATGATGATCAATGAGTTCATAAGCAGCTTAACTCCTACTTTGAGTTCATTTGCAACCCCTTCTTGACTCCCAAATGTATCATTCCTTTACTCCATTAGTTCCTCAAAAGAGACACTATGACATACCGGAGATATCATCGGGGAAGACCCTTTTACTGTAATAAGTTTAATACCTGCTCTGAACTTTAATGAGCCACCCCTACAACATTTTCCAACTTAAGAGCCCTATGCTCCTTTTGATGGCAATGAGAGAGGAACCAAAGAGCACAACTCATCTAGGATCACACTTTTTTTTTGTTATAACAAGAACTAAGTTGAGATAGATGTATAGATATTGATTTTCATATGTAGGTATAATCAAAATTTGTGTCAGAAATACATTCCAATAGAAATTAATGTATTCAAAGTTTTTTTCAGAATGTTGAATGTCTAGCTAAGTCTTGTACTTTATTGCTCACATTAGAAATTATATTCGAGATTTTTATAGTTTTGGATGGATATTATATGTCTCAGTGTTTGGACTAAGGTATATGAGTTGGTGTTACATTACATGAATGGTTTTTTATTATTGAATGAATGCATTTTTTGTTTTTTAAGAAGCATTTTTTGTGTTGGATTTGTTGTAAGATGATGCCTATTTATGCTTTGTACGTTTACACATGCTTATATTGAGGGCACATACATTTTATGTACTCTTTTATGTGGTTCCATTATAGCTAAAGACACATGCAAAATACAAGTTCAATTCAATTTGTATTGAAAGTGCAAATGTATGGACCTTCATGTTAACAATTTCATAAAAGGCAAATGCGTATAGAAAGTATGCACCTTTGCAACTCTATTTGTATAATAACTTTTGTGGGTAATAAATTTGCATAATAACTCTTACACAAACCCTTTTAAAGAATTATTATTAAAAAGAGCTTACTCTCAGTAAAACCCACCAAATGTGCCATAGCATGTGTTGTAACTCCATGTAGGTCGTAAGATTGCTAGCAACTAGACTTAAGTAATAAGTTGAAACATGCTAGTCAAACTAAAAATAATAATTAAATAATAAAATTTATTTAGATCGTATCGATAAAAAACACATTTTAATAAAAAAAGTTTCAAATATATCTTAGTTTAATTTTAGGCTTATTTTAAATTTTATCTTATAAAATAAATGTTTAAATTAAGATTTCGATAATATTTTTCAATAACTCTTATTATATGTTAGTATGAAATGAGATAATTTTATTTTACAAATAAAGTATATATTTTTATTATTACACTACATCCTTCTATAGTTTAATCCTTATCCTATTTTCCTAATATTTTTTATTTTTTATTTCCATTCTAATTATATTTTATTTTTATCAATTTTTTTCTAGATACTACACTAAATTTTAGAATACCCTAAAACATTTTAAACGCTATCATAAACCCTACTCTATCTTTTTTTCTTTGTCCACCGCAATCCTTTTCTTCCTTTTCTCCCTCTCAGCTCACTTGGTTTTCTCACCACACCTTTCTCTCTCACCAGATATCTCTCTCTCTCTCACCACATGTTTATCGTTAGAGTCCCACCCCAATACTTCACTCTCTCAATCTCTATTCTCTTCTCACCCTCAATATCTTCTATCCGATCGGATCCCACCCTCATCTCACAATCTCTCTTCCTCTTATCTCTCAATTTCTCTCCATCTCATCTCTTAATCTCTCCTTGCATCTCCCTTCATCATTGTCGGACCCCACCCCATTAATTCTCCCTCAATCTCTGTTGTCCTCTCACTGCCATTCTCTTTCCCTAGTGGACCCCCCCATCCACCCAATTTTCCTCCACTCCCTAGTTCGTGCTGTCTTCATTTTCTCCTCCAGACAACTTTCTATGATTATATTTCACGCGTTTTAAGCTTATTTTGATAAAATTATTTTTCGTTAATTATTTTGAATATTATTAAATAAATTATAAATTTTAATTTATTTATTTACTAATAGATCATTTATCTGAGGATGATTCCGTATTCATTAAGTACTCTTGTTTCGAATATTTTTTTTCTAAGAGTTAATTTGGTCACTTTCTCAATATTTTGTACATATCATATTATTTTTATTTTCCTTTATTATTGTAAAAAATAATTATTTTACTAGTAATAGATTTTTATTATAAATTGATTTATTTGCTATATTATACTATTATTTTCATATAAAAGTTGTTATTATAAATTGTGCCACCTATTATGTTATCGTATATATGTATAGATATAGAGTTGGGTTACTATTTTTTGTTGGATGTAGAGTTACATTGATACTTATATCATATGTACTATTTTAATTATCAATTTAACTTATAGTAATTCTATTTTTTTATATTATATCTTGAAATTATTATTGATAACATTGTTATTGAATTATTTCTCTTACGATTGTTATTATTATTATGAAATATATGGTATTAATTGTTTGTATGCCCGTTTTTTCTTTTATTTACTAATATTTTTTTATTACGTATTTCTATAAATTTTAGCATTTTTTTATAAAATATGTATTATTTATATTATACTAGTTAATAGTTATCTATTTTAGCACCCTTATTATGTATTTACCTTATATTTTCCTTTCATTTATTGTACCCTTACAATATAAGTAATTAAATAGTATTATATATGAATAAGTTAACTTTTTACTCTATTGTATTATGTACTTATATTATACTTAATTCCTATCTTTGACTAATGAATCGATTGATTTTATTCGAAACTTTTAAATTGATAAGTTTATGTATTTACAAGTAATAGATTAATAAATTCATAAGAAACTTTTAGGTTGAACTTAGTTATCGATTATTTGAATGTTAATGTATATGCTTATTCTTAATTTCAAATAGATTCGCATTAGGTATCAAGTCCCTTCCTTGTTGAGTGGTTTGGACTGATTCATATAGGACTTATAAGTTTGAAGTTTCTATTAGCTATTGTGAAGTGATCTCAAGTATGCAATGCTTGTTTATATAATTATGCTTGTTAGGATAAAAAAATTCTAACCAGACTAATTTATATTTAGCCTAAATGAATAGTTTGTTGATTGTGCTTGACTCGTTGTTCTAGGGGCCCACAATGGCAGTTTCCTAAAATAGCAACCATTGATTATATGTGAGATTTTCTCAATGAACTTTTATATAGGATGATGTTACTAGAATTCTAGATTTTATGGTCTTTAGACTCTAGATTCTTAGTGTAAAAGACTTAAAGGAATGTTTATATTATATTAACTTATATATGTGGATAAGATCATAGTGTAGCAAGGTTATAAATATCCCTTTGATATTACTGGCCTAAATTAAAAATAATTAAATTGTTATTTGCTTATTTTTTGTTACAGTTAGATTATATGCATGTGAATGTTTAGGGCTTGATATTTATGTGTATTTGTGCGTTCTTATTGAGCTTCAACTCGTTCTTTTATTTTTTTTATAACTGTAGGTTGATTTGACATGTTGCTAACTATAACAAGTATAGAAATGAATTTTTGGATTGGGAAGAGAGGCAAATTTTTTTTATTATGTTAAAGAGGTTGTTGAATTGTGGGATTGTGGAGTTGGTATTGAGTGAAACCATTAACAAGTTTTGTTGATTTAAAGTTACAAATCTTTTAAGTATGATTTATGGTTGGAATAAATCGCTTGTAAGTCATTTTTGAATTATTGTAATTGGAGAATTATTTTTAATCAAATGATTATGGAGATTATAGTTGGTTTTAGAGTCTTAATGTATTTCTAATTGGTTGGAACACACGACGGGTTGTAGTGTCCTTAAGTTCTGAGGTGTCTCATAAGGAGGAGAAATTTTGGTTTTGTTTGGATTTTTAGGCAAACATTAAAGATTTTAATGGTGTATGCCCTAATTTCTCTAATATTTGCTCATAATGCAACAATGACGTACTTAAGGAGGAGAGCGAGAGTGCACTAAAAATCAAAAAGTATAAAATGGACTTAAAGAAACAGCTTTAATGAGAAAAATTTACATCCTCTTTCATCACAATTTTAGTTCACTAGTAACAATTTTCAATCTTCTTTTATTTTCCCAAATTGTACACTTAAGTTTTATAATTGCAAATATCCTTTGTACCAATTTACAAATATATCGGGCACATTTTTCTATTAATTTTCATAATTTGAGGGACTTACATGTAGGGAAAAAAAAATCATAAGATTACATTTAAAAATGATATAAAAGATAGTTAGGACACAAGTAATCTAGGAATGTTAGGAGAGGTTGAGAGTGAAAATCATGCTATATATATGCAAAAAAGTATAAACAATATAAACACATAATATATTTGTAAAGAGAGTGTTCTTTTGTGTTATTGCATTTAATTTTTAAGTAATGAATTCACTTAGAAATTCTATTGAAAAAAAAATAAAAAAAATACTGGAATAGACAATATATATATATATATATATATATATATGTAAGTAGAAATACATGATTTGTTATTAATAATGTTGAACTATATAGCAATCTTATTGTCATATTATATATAGATTTATAGAGTAATGTTAATGGTGAAAAGAAAAATAATGAAAAGATTAATTAAGACTTTGAAATAAATTATTAATATTTTTTAGATTTTATCATTCAAATGGTGTAAAGATAAATTGTCCAATTCTTATCAAACATGTTTCTAAATAGATATCTTTAACATTTGCTCTTACCATTTTTCATATATATATATATATAATAAGATGAATAATTATTTTGAGATTTTGATAATGGTAGCACAATATATATCTTATCTTTTTAATCTAGTTCTAAGATGGGAGAAAAAGGAAAAAACAAAAAAGTAGTAATGGTGATATTTTATATACTTTCAATATAGGATATGCATAGAGATGTACAAATAAGTTTTGACTAACAAGTTAATCTTTTTAACCTATTTCTTAAACGGGTTTGAATAGAGTATTTTGGCTCATTTAACTTGAAGAGCCAAAATTGATCAGTTTGAGTTAACCTATTTAATATATTTATACTTTTAATTGATCGACCGGTTTATTTAATTAATTTTTTAAATGTGCTAAAACTAAAGTTTTTTTACTGATTTAAAAAGCAAATAAAATAAACTCAACATATTTAACTCACCAGCCAAAAATAAATCAGATTTGACCCGCTACTTTAACAAGTGCTCCTTTAGATATGCATGAGCCGTGAGGTTTACCCTTGACCCTTCATACAAGAAAAGATCATAGACATCTATTCTAGGTTTCTATAACTAGCTATACATCTATGTGGTTTCAGTTTTTACTATTATAAGCAATACAATGGATTGGCCGACTGATTTCTTTTCTTCTATCAGCAACATACACTTGACATTAGTATAAATATTTAAAAATAAAAAAAAGAAACGAAATGTAATATTATTTCCATTTGGTTGAAGCAATGGGTCTGAATAAATTTTGTTGGTTGTTTGGGAGATAAATTATTGTAATCATATATCATCACAACACGTATCTTATCTTAGTGTTTACGCAATATTACTTATGATTAGTTCATGGTAGTGACATTATAAAATATATATATATCTATACCAATAGTTATATTGTCCAGATTCCATATTCACAACGTGAAACCGGCTTTCACAATTTTTTTTTTTTCATCCTAAAAGCATTAAGGTCAACCGGCTCTTGCTGTACTCCAAAAGCATCAAGGTCATTTCTACCGTTGAGTGGTGGAAAAAAAAAAAAAAGAACGACATTATTAGATCAGAGGAGGATTTAAAAGTAAAAAAAAAGGAGTTGAAGTTCAATTATTGTTAACTCATGTTGAATCAGGATTGAATCAGACTAATTTTATAAACAAGCTAGATCGAAGCGTGTTAAATTATAAAGATGAACCCAATTTTAATAATAATAAAAGGGTAATTGTGTTTAAATTTTATATTATATCCGAGACAGGCTTCAAAATTTTATATGCAAACCTTTTGTTTACTAACCCGTGGGCAGAAGCTGGTGGATGTACTCTATCTCGGGTTGTTGGCACCTATGGCTGTAAGACTTCTTTTTGTCAGATTCTCCTACTGGCTGTTTGGGATTGAAAATTATGCAGGAATGCTTACTATACCAAAGCTATCCATGCGACATTTCTATGTACTTTTCCTTTTTTTTTTTTTTTTTGGCCACATTCTATTTACTTATGTTTAATTCACCCAAGTTTGAGGTTTTATTGATTCGACTTATTCAAGCCAGCCGATATTCTTGTCGACAAGCTTCTAGATGTGTTTACAAATTATCATATTAGATATCGAATTCTATTCAAATTGCCACGGATACTAGAAAATATGTTTAAATTTCTATCACCTGGTTAGATCAATTTCAAGTCTATATTAAGCGTGATTAAACATTGTTAAGCCTATATGTATTCATTTGACAACCTTATAAAAAGCACGGTGATAAGTAAAGATTTATAATACATATATAGGATGTACTCAATATGTTCGAGCTAGTCCAACAGATATATTAGAAATGATACATCAGAATGGATGTAAAACTAAGTAAATTACTTATGCTCCAAGAACTGAGGATTGTGTCTGCTATCCAATCGATTTTTTGAGCGTTCTAAGTTCATTTATGATATGAAACAACTCCAAGCATGGGTCTAGCCTTTATGGCATTTTCATTTTTTACTCAAAATATATTCCAGCCCCGAGGTGGCATGCAAGCAAATGAACAAAGATTATATCTTTCGCGTATAGATTCTGTTAGCGTGTACTGAAGCACAAATAATGTGCGAATTTTAAAGCACTTACTAAAAATTTCACGAGAAAGATTAAAATGCATAGAGAGATGAAACGTTCTACGGAAAGATTGACTTTAAACTTAAGGCAAGACATTAGCAAAAAGAAACTACTGAGTGGACTTCATCGTCTTGCTCCACCTTCCGGAAAGGGGTGATGCTTATAATGGTGGTAGCTGAAGTGAATCCCACTGGAAGATGTGCAACGACTTGACCAAAGACTGATTGGAAGACTAGATGTGGATGGGCCCATTAGATTATGAGAGTACCAGCCGTAGGGGACAAAATTATGAAAAGAGGACGAGAACTTCAAACTGCTTGGACACGGAAAGGGTGAGTGCAACCCTCCATCAACTCCATCAGTTATAGCGCATCAGGATGAATTCCACTCGGTGCATACAATTGTTTCTTCATCGACACCAGTTATGATGCATTATACAGTGTTGCATTGCACTCAACTGCATGCGTGGTTTTGCTGTCTCAAAGCCAGTTTGGTCAGGCACGCTCTGGTACTGCTGAACCTTAAGCTCCTACTTTACCGGGATAACAATGATTTCAATACACAGTTCGAGTTGCTTGTGAAGTCAAAAGTAGAATATCTCAATTAATAGAGCTTATTTTAAAGGTGGTGAACATAAAATTATTTCATAATCAAGTTCAACCTCGATCTGTTCAAGTTAACATATACAGAACAAATGATCACCTACTAAAATTGGCTGAAACTTTGAGATTCAAGTATGAGACTAGAAGACGGAACTTCTATATACCATCATTATCCTAATTAAAAGAGCAACAATGCATGTAACCAAAACTGGACACTATTTGATTGAACAGGAAAAATCTCATGAGAATCTCTTAAAAGACCACTTAGATACCCTTTCCCCTGTAAATCATAAGTGAATTAAACATATAATGACAGCCAAACCCTGCAACAAGATGAAATCACACTTGGATCTATGCACAATTAAATTGAAGATGTGACATTTCGTTGAAGAACTATTCGTCATCTTATAGGACTACAAAAGATTTTATTGGATGATTTGCATTTAATTTCCATGTATTTTGCTTAAAGCACCACATGAAAGAAAGAAGCATACTAGCATGTGCTGCCTGTTTTTGGCTTTTTCTTCCTTCTTGCAAAACTACTGGGTCCAATTTCTATGGTCATTCTTTTTGTCCTGAGAAGAGAAAGGACAGCTGGTTATATCGGATGAAATATTGAGCATCATATAATTCATAAGCAAAATTTGCTCAAGAAATGCTAAAAATGGAAAGCTAAATCAACTGACTTACCGCTGAGAAATTTCTTCAGATTCCTCAAGACAAGCTTCTAGCAGAGAACAAGATTGAGAGAAAATCATTCACATGATGATGAAATAACAATGTCCTAATATATGTCATCAAACTGAAACAAACTAGCTCAAACATGAAAAACCTCTACAATTGGGTGGGGTGGGGGGATGGTTGTGGTGGGGCTGGGATTGAACCTGAAACTGACATCAGCTAATTGCACTAGCCGGTAGCAAATAATCAAATGCAGCATAGGTTTCAGCTTTTCATGCCTTCCCTACTCAAAGTGAGATAGATATTTAGAAAATTCTGTTGTTTCAGTTAACTATACTAGTTTTACACTATGTTTGGATGAGTAGAAATGTGTGGATATCTAGAGAATTCTGATGAAATGGAAGGAAGATGGATGTTTGGTTGCGTTTATGCACAACAGAAAATGAAGGAAGAGAGTAGAAACCAAAAGAGATATTTCCACTTAAGGGCCCATACATTTTCTTTCCAAATTTGGGCAGAAACTGATGGAAACAAGTAGAAATACATAGATATCTATCAATTTCCTTCCATTTCCACTCTGTATATCCAAACATCCATAAAAATCCTACTTTCTTTTATTTCCTTTCCTTTCTTTTCCTTTTCATAACTTTCCATCAATTTCTACTTCGCAAATAAATTGCCAAACAGACTGTTAATCCTGTCAACAGCAGTGCTCAAGCTTCTAGCAAAGAATTTCTCAGCAGCAACAGAAGGGGAAGAAATTAATCATCAAGCCTAGACTAATCAATTATACCATATTAGCTTTTCTAAGATGATCTTAAGGGACAGTATCTCTCATCTTATCATTCTGGAACTCTTGAAATCAAATACTCCACTGAGGCCTTTTGTCAGAGACATAACACCATGAGAACAGTCATATAACAATTACATCTGCATAGCATTTTGAACTGATCTCAATCAGTTTTATTGTTTTCACATTCTGGGCAGTTTCTTTAAAACTAAAAATTTGACACTCGCAAGGAAATGCTACATGTGATTATATAAATAATTTCAGTCCTATTATCAAATGCCAGATACCTGTTTCATAATCATCACCACTTTCTAGCCCCGAGTCCAATGTGCAATTATGTTGATTTCCCTGGTGACAGTGGTTACCTGACATTGAGGTATCAGAATCTTCAGAGTCACTGTCCTTCCCACAAGTGCCTCTCACTTCAGATATAATCTCATCAACAGTCTGTTCTTCCTTCTTACGTCTGTTTACACATCTCCATCTTAGAATGGATGTCTTATCATCTTCTTTTGCTGAGGCATCATTGTCAAACATCTGCGCCTCCTTTTGCTCTATTCACAGAAAGCATCATTTCGTTATATCATTAGTTATTTTGGGATCATTAACAGTTTGCATTACTCTAAAAGTGTCCTTCGAATTCTAGACATTTCTAATGTAATCTTCAAAGATGTGAAAAATGCCGAATTCAAAAATGATAGCTTCCATAGTTCCGTGTAAAAATGAATAATTGAGAACAGCAAACCTAATTTGTTCAGGAACCGCTTTCCATTGACATGCTTCCATATATGCTCCTCGGATTTATTAACTCTATCTCCTGTTAACTTGCAAATCAACTTCAATCTGAGAAATCAAAGTTGCGTACAAATCAAGCCACCATTCAACTTTCTACTCTATTTGGTTCAATATCACTACACAAATTCAACAGTCAAATGCAAACAAATCTTCTAAATCATATGTGGGATATAAATGATCCGTATGAAACCATCTTCAATATGGTCTATTATCCAGGAAAATTGCAAGTGAGCTGAAAACTCAAATTTAGACTCCATTGCCAATATGAGCAACCAGATTTTGCTAAACTATCAAGGTTTAAGACAAAATACTTTAAAATCAATTCCATTGGACGAATGTAACAAAATATTTAGAGGTGCATCTGTCAAACACAAAGTCCAAGATTCTGCTTATCATAAAGGTTCCAGTAATCTTGACAAAAAGAATACACAAGTCATTGAAAAATATTCCTGCTTGTAAGAATATATTCTATCACGAATGAGAAGAGATGATTTCCTTCCTATAAAGAATGAAAACCATTTTTCTGTATTCTTCCTTACTTCCACATCATCATCACCTAATTACCAGTCACAGCTTTCCTCCCACCACTTTGTATTAATTAGGAGTATTATTGAGTTGAGTTGAATTAAGCAAGCACATAATTGAGTTCGAGTTGAACTCAAAGTGACACTTAATAAGCTTCAGTTCAACTTGAAGGAGCTCCTTTGTTTTCAAAAGTTACATTCTTCTAATTGACACTGTTAAAACTTGAACACGATTTACACTTAATTTTGATTCCAGCTCTTAAGCCAGATACTTTAAAGCTTGAGCTCACTCAATACACTGTTTAAACAGCTTGAGCTTGAGTTTAGCTTGTCAAATTTAACACGAACGGTCTGCAAACACGTTTTGTTCATCTATTTCACTTAACCAGGTCAACTGATCAGCATGATTTTCCAGTTGCTACCATAATAATTCACAACAATAAAAATTAAATTGTAATCAGAAAGGATAGGAAAATCATTTTCCATCAAACAAGCACACTCTAAACAGAAAAGGGGAGAAAAAAAAAAAAAAACTTTCAGAAACCCTAATCCAGCACCAAACCAAAACGCGACTTCTGTTAATTCCATAGTTACCGACATAGAGGATCCTGCTCGAACATGTTCAGAGGCGGTTTTGTCTTATCATTATGTGACAAAGCGAAGTCAATGAGACCAATACGACAGCGTTTGCTTCGTTTGTATGATTCGATGTCTTTCGCCAGCATCTCGTGACCGGTCTCCAGGCATTTGAATCGACCATTCGGGAGATCGGTGAAGGTCGGTGGGTCAACTAGGGGGACTCTGCCCTCCGTCGATATCTCCGCCGCCGGTATGTTATCCTCCGCCGGAGACATTATCGCGGGAAATCGAGTGGAGTAAGAACCAGATAAAACGACTTGCAGCTTTGTCGTTTCCAGCGGATGATAGATGATGGAGCGAAAACTCGAAACCTGTATTAATCGGGCCGAAGTGGATTAGCATGACTACAGGAGAGACACAAGATCCGGTAGGTAGGGTGGTTCACTTCTAATCGAATCAAGCTCAATATTACGGTTTGACTCTCTTTTTAATCTGAATCTAATCTCAGGATTTGGTTCACAGATGAACCAAAATTTTAAAATGTTTTCAAGAAATAAAAAGGGCATAAAGTGATCGAATTAAGAGGAATATGCATATTATTAATTTGGTAATATATAAATTTTATACCTAATGCAAAAATATATATATATATATATTTTTTTTTTCTCTTTTACCTTTTATAGTTCAGTTCGTTTTTGTTTGGTTTCGGTTTCGTAACTTTTTTAACTTTTAAAAAATACTTCGATTTTGTTCAAAAATTTTTTAATCCTAAATAACGGTTCAAACTTAATTGATTGTTTTGTTTAGTCGAGTTCGGTCCGATTTAGCAATTCAATCAATTATTTTGCGTAGCCGAGTAGAGGATAACTGATGAGCCTAATCATGGTTTGGACCATACTTGAGCACTTAAGCACGATCACCCGAACTGAGTCGAAGCCGCAAATTTAATTTCAAACCGAACTGTTATCAAAGGAAAAAGCGAATTTATATTCGCTTTGGCTTATGAATTGTTTTGGTTTGTATCTCTTCATTTCAATTGTATTGTTTATATGATTTATTAACTTATTTAGAATTAACCGTTATTTCATTCAACTTAGGGATTGGAATTGAGCCACTGATTATTTAATTTGATTTATGCACATTCATAAATTTATACAAAAATAGACTGTGGTGATCTTGAAGAAAATACTATATGATTGCTAAATTTTTGCACGTTGATGCTCTCTCTCTTCCCTTTTCCTTTCTCTACTCAATGAAAAAAACCCAAAAGTCAACCCTAATAAGAGATACTCTAAGGGGAAAAAAATCAACAATACTAGCACGTTAGGTAAATAGATGTTTAGTGTGTATATCATTATAACAAATATACTTTTAAAAAAAAATACTAATTATATAAGTCAGTTTACTAAAAGAGATTTAATTGATAGTACACACTATACATAATTAGCAATCAGATTGATATGTAAGTTGATAATGAGTAGTTACGCAAAAATCCACTATCATATTATCACATATATAAATATAATTAGTAATTACACTCTATATGTATTTTTATGTATCGTGTACTATTTATTGAATCTTTTTTTCCACTCTACTCGTTTTCTCTTCTCATATCATTTTGCAATAATCCTAATAAAAAAGAAAATTACTTGTTTATAATAAAAATTAAAAAAAAAAATTACCAAAATACACATTATACAAAAATAATTAGTAAAATATCAAGCTTATGTTGCATATTTAAAATACAATATAGTTATTTATATTAATGTCGTATTTTCAAAATATAATATTAGAATAATACTTATAACGCATTTTAAAAATGCAACGTTATTATAAATAGTTATGTTGTATTTTTAAGATGCAAAATAGTGATTATGTCGCATTTTCAAAATGTAACACTAATATAATACTTATAGTGCATTTTTAAGATGAGACACTAATACAAATAGAAATATCGTATTTTTAAGATGTGATATAATATTAATATTTTAGTAATTATTTTACATAATTTATAATTGTATAACTTTTTTTTTTTTTTTTTGTCTAAAGTCAGTCCACCACGTATATTTCATCTGACAATAAAGTCTCTCCATCCATCATCTCCCTCATTGTTGTCCCATGTCGCCGTGGGCTCGCAATTCGTCCACCATCAAAACTATCTCCACCGTCATCCTTCCCGTCGTGGTATTCAAACTTGCCATTTCTTAGTATAATGGGAGTCTACAACGTTTTGTTGCAGCAACTCTATCTTTATCACCGTCGAAGGATAGCTATTGTTTTAGTTCAGTTTAGTTTAGTTTCACCTAGAGGTAGGTTTGTTTTCCGTTAAGGACCAGAGAACCGGTTTTTCATTCTCATTGAACAATTTTTCTTTTCTTTTCTTTTTTTTTTTTTGTTTTCATGAAAGGGATAATCCAACGCTTATTCTGTCCACCGTGGATCTGGTTTCGACTCCCATCTCTATACTCGGCTGTTGTTTTTCCATTGTACTAGAATGTTTAAAATATTCTTCTTTAAAAGATTTTGCACAAAAGAAGCTCTCATCTTTTAAAGGAATGAATTCAAGCAAACCACGATGCTATAATACAATCACTTAAAAATTGAAAAATTAAAATCAACTATAACAAGTCAGCAATCTTCCACTATTATACTTTACAAAATAGCTATTAATACACGTATAACATATATCTGAACCTTTCTGGACAGGCAATTACATTTTCACAAGCGAAAAATCTGTTCCGAGACTCCTTATAACAACAACAATGTAGTGCAGTAACTTTTAAGAAAAGACTTCAACTGAATTGAGATCAGAAGCTCTACATTACAATAGGAATAACACAGTAAGTGAATTGATTAGTGGAAAGTAACAACAGATAAAAACTTAACACGTGGCAATTTCCGTTTGCTAATTACATAAATGCATCACCATTCACCATTCAAGTCTGCTCATGATAAAGAAAGAATTAGCGCAGGGCTAACTACTAAGTCATATTCATATACACACTAATTTAAATCCTAATTTATACAGATTATGGACAGATTCTCATTGCTTATGTCCTTCGGGGAGGGGAACCACATTGAAGTATGGCACTGTCCTTTGGGGCATCGCTCCATCTTCTTCATCATCGTCAAATTCCAGCAAATAGCTGCCAAGCAAGAACATAAACTCCAACTTAGACAATTATATCGGCTTCAATGGCACTCTTGCGAATGTAAAAGATTGGACCGAATTGGAAATCTGCAGTGTTTTCCACACTTAAACATGAATTACGCCTACTTAGTTATGCAATCTTAAGGGTTCAGAATCACAGTTTGCTGCACAATTTCATTGTGCCTGGTTCACATTTCCTTGTACTTGTGGGGAAGTTAACACATGTCATTAGCAAATCTATTTTTCCAGTGCGTGAGATTCATGTTAAAATGCATATTTGAAAGCGAGACGAGATACAATATACTTACTCATCTGTCTTCCTCTGAATGAGTGATGTTCGAAAGCCAGCACAATGAATGGCACAGTAAAATCAAGTGTCAGTCCATGTATAATTAAGTTGATATTTGAAAGAACGATAACTATAACTTGGAGGTAGTGTTCAACCGCTTGATCTAGTAGAACCACGTACAGAATATCTGGCAAATTACCTTTCGGTGAGAGTTGACAACAGTTGCCTTGTAGAGTGCAGTTGTCCCCGGATAAACAGCCAAAACATGTCTGCCGGGAGGGAAATCATGGGCTGCGGAAGGATCATTTTGCCGTGGAAAAGGTATAATATGTGACATGGGCAGTTTATACTTTCTGAAAGCACTAACGAAAAAATTATGTCAGATTTTGCAAGATGGAAGGTAATTGCAGTCGGGGATGATATAAAGAAATAATGCACTTTATCTGATAACTCCACTAATCTAAAGGCTTGTGCTTGTGGATATGATATGGTAATTATATCTTTATGCTTTATTACCTCAACTTATAGGATAAGACATTAACGGAAGCGCATTGAGTGAAACAATTGAATAGATTGAAATAATGACACAGGGAATTCAAAATGGAAGCTCATTGAGTGAAACAACTGAATAGATTGAAATAATGACACAGGGAATTCAAAATGGAAGCTCATTGAGTGAAACAATTGAATAGATTGAAATAATGGTGCAGGGAATTCAAACTCATGGCTTTTAACATAACAAATTTGGAAGGAAGTTGAGAAGATTTTTGGGATGGAGATGCAAACTTTCCGAAGCCAATTCTATAGACAGTGTTTTGAATGACCAGGGCCTTAAGGACTACAATGAAGGACAAAGGAGAGCTCTTGCAGCTGTATGCTATTATGTTTGGAAGGAAAGAAATAGTAAAAGGGTGAATGGTATACACAACAATGCCAATACCATTATGAGAACAGCTTTAGCTTGCATAGTATAGATTGATTTTTAGCTTTTTGTATCCCCCTATTCATACCTAGTATCCTTTTGTTGATTGACACTAGGGATGAATAGAGGGTTTTGTTTCTTGTACAGATCTTATGTACATTTTTTTGAGAAATGAAATTATATCATTGAACCAAAAAAAAATCCAAAGACAAGTTTGATACCATTAGGAACACATCTAAAAGCTTAAGCTTATCAACATAGTGGTGATTATATTTTTATGCATGTAGAGATAGTAAATACAGATGCCTACAAGGTCCGATTCTTAGAAATTTGAAATATGAATTTACTACCTTTGACCACTGCCCTCTTCATCATCCGGTTCCTCATCTAAAACTTCAACTCTGTAGAAATAAATGTTGACATATTAGTGCAAAGAGGATAAGGACTGCAACACAATATAATGGAAAGAGAATGCATGATGACAATTCAGGACGGGGGAAAAAAAGAAAGCAAAAAGGATCTAATCTCAACTCGTTGCTCCACTTGTAGTGTGCAAGCTCAACAACTGACAAAAAAAGGAAGCTCACATGAGCTGAACAAGAGCCAGAGAACTTTTATGTACTTAAATCTATAACATCCTGGCTGTCTTCCAAAATTTTTGGCAATTATGGAGAGGAAAGAAATGGACAAAAATCAGTGGAAACTGAGGAAAATGAGTGGACATAGAAAGAAATATAACTTCCACTTTATGTTTGGGACTATAAAAGCAAAATGGAAATGGTTACTTTGTTTGTCTGCTATTACAAAATAGAAAAGAAGAAAAATGAAGTGCGCTTTTGACAAAATTTCCTCATTTTATTTTGGTAAACATTTTTGCAATTGGTATTGTTAATCTCAGTTCCACCCAATTAGAAAGTAAGGAAATAGGATTTAAAATGAAAATATTTTCATCCATTTCCTTCCACTTCAATCCACTTCCATTATTCAATCAAGTTACCAAATGCAATAGCCTTCTATTTCCATCCATCTATGCCTATCCAAGCAAATTGTTCATATAAGGTAGCACTTGGCACACATACTGCAAGCATATATTGAATTGATATATGGGTCTTATAGGCTGGTCAATGTGCCCAAAGGTAACTGGTTATACTACAGCTATGTTCTGCCGTTATGTCAAAAAGTTCTCCAAGGCACACAGAAATGAACATTGTGCAATGCAGTACTTAACCAGATATGAGCAGCGATTCTTCTGGTTAAAGAATTATGTTCTCCATGTCGATTCTCTCAACCAAAGGTCATTATTCTTCTGGTTAAAAAACTATGTTCTCCATATTGATTCTCTCAATCATAGGTGGTCAATCATAAGAATATGTGCGTACAAACCAAAAAACTTCAAACAACAACTACTACTACTTCTTTAAAAAATTATAAAAAAAAAAGAAGCTCGTCAATGATCTCTTTTTATCAAAGACTGTCAACACCGTCCTGATCATCAATAGTTATAACAACTTTCAACTATAACAGAGGGCTTTGAGGCAAGATAAGTTGTGTTTTACAAGTAAACACCGTTTAACACACGGTTCCTCCTATTCTACGTTAATGTCCACTCTCTTTTGGATCATCCTCCTGGACAACATTTCATCTACTGGGTTGCAGTCATACTTTCAATCTGTTTAATTTTTTGCATATTTCTTACACCTTCCTCCACTCATTTAGAGCATAAAGATATGCAAGCATCTTCACATAAGTAGTAGGTGGAGATGGTAAACGTAAAGGCAGATTCCTCTTGTTATTTACTTGCCTATACTCTTATGACTCCCAGGGTTAGAGCACCTATATTGCACATGTATAAGAGGAGACCAAGACTTGGTTAATTGTGTGATATATTTTAGATGATGTATGATTGTAGTGGTTGTATTTTGATATATTGTATGTTTCTATATTTTTTCCTTTCCTTTCTACTGGTTGTACTTCTACACTATAGTTGGGTTTTAGAAGCTTCTAGGCATAATAAGAGTATAAATACACTCGGTGAGGGAGTGTAGGTGTCTCATGTGAGATTTGTATAGCTTTTGAGAGCTAGTTTCAGAGCACATTTGCTCTTGAGGAGTCATAGCTGGCTTCAGTGTAAACTTCCAATTCCTATCAATAAAATCCCTAATTTTCACCCTAGAGAACCCTAGTTATATCACTATCTTCTTATTTGTTTATCATAAATTTTATGGAAAGGTCTGTATAGGTCATTCTTTTAGAAATGCATTTAGTACTTTATTTAATTGCATTAGCGTATGCATTTGCTCTCTTTTCTCTTTGGTAGATTGAAGTTTCAGCAGCATGCTAATTTATACAGAATTTACTTTTTAAACAATTGTTATTTTGGCTTTTTTTTTTTTTAACCGATCAGAGTGAAAAGGATGTTATTCATTTGACATCTCAACTCACCTATGGCAGAAGCACATAAGCATGTGACAACTATTTTGAAGCACTCGAGGAGTCTAAATTTCCAGCAACTATCCAAATTAAAAAGGAGATTGAAAGATCAAGTCTCAATCATTATGGAGTAAGTCCATTAAAAAAATGAAAAGCCAGTACGAGGGGGGGAAAAAATTGCATAGGAACAACATTGATGAAGGTCCTTACGATGATCAGATAAAGAAGGTACACACGTGTACTTACAGATGAAAATAATGAGGTAAGAATGGTGTGACAAAATTTCCCAATATTTGCTTGAGATATGACAGTCAATCAAGAAGAAACAAGAAAGGTGAAAGCATAGCAGAAGCTTACTCTTTTGTTTCCCTATCAAAATGTGTCACTTTCACAATGAACCACTCATCCTTTTCAGCATCATCTCCTGTGACCCTAGCTGCGACCTGTATTAAAAAACCCCTTCACATCAGTTTCAGAAGAAAACTAATGAAAGCAACAGAGTTTACGGTTACCAATACTGAAGGCTTCTTATAATGATAAGAAAAACTATATTTTACCTGTTGGCCCTTCAAATTAGCAAAGGTGGAAGGAGAAAGCCTTGGGATATCTGAATCATTTTTCATCCTTTTACGCTTTTGTTCACCATCTGCAGCTTAAATAAAATTAACAAATGAATGGATACTTATTTCCAAAAATACAACCCTTGGTAGTGGCAAGCACATAAGAAAACTGAAATTAGCATGTCATTCCATACACTCAGGTTCAGCACAAATGAATCTTATCTATCTATAAACATTTTGTAAGTGGATTATAATTTGATGATCACTATAAGGGAAAGAACACCTCACAACTATTAGAATCATTCCCTATCACAAGCCTTGAAGCAGAAATTTCTAGATCCCTAAAATATTACCCAAATTATCCTTTTTCCATAGCTATATATGTTGAGAAAACTAGATCTGCAACCAAACGTCTCACATAAATTGCAGAAGCAGGAACTGTCTTATGTGCATAGAGAGCAACAATTTCAGGATCCAGGCTCCTAGTAGAGCTACTTCTTTATGGCCTTGCACATTACTAGTGCCACATCCGTTAAGCATGAGTTTCTATCCTGTTAGATGTCTACCTCCTTGTCAGCGAAGAAGATAGGGGTGCCAACAAATGATTGCAGTCAAAAGGAGTGAAAAAGCAGCCATTCATTGCAAAGATTAATAGCAACATAAGCAGTGGCTAGGAACAGTGTGTGAACATACCCTACTGGCTTCTTGAGTCTCTGATGATTACTACATCTCGTACGTTAAGCTATCATCTTCTTTTGGCAGCTGACATCTTACCGGAAATTGATAATGTTTTAAGCATAATGGTGGTATGAGCATTGACAAAGAAAATTGGAGGGATCTCTACATGCAGCAGATTTCAGTAAGGTAGTAACTACTGAAAGGAAGATATTCTCTGGTTATCTTGTATTGAGAATTTTTCCTACAAATTCGACGTACCCTGCTTCTCTCTTGTACTATAAACAGGGTAGCATAGAAAACAAAAATGCAAACTCAATGAATAGATAATAAAAAGATAAATTAGTCCCACACTTCCTAGAAAGACCTAAGGTGATGTTAATTCTTTTTCAGAAATCACCAATAAAGCTTCAAGAGGATCATCTACTCAAGTACCAATATCAGTGAATATACATAACCATAGAGACTTTAGTATAAACATAGATATTGTACAAACCTATCCTTCTTCGTTGTTGTCCAGGAGGCCCAGATGGCAGCAATGCATCCAGTTGACTTACCAACACACCACAGACACTGCAGCCAATATGAACAACAGTAAGGAAACAACAACAAAAATGCAATCACAACATCAAGAGTTGCACGAGGCCTATGATATTCTATCTACAAAGAATCATCTTGCTCATGGAGATATATCAAAGTTGCAAACTAATAAATTTTATGACTTGTTTAGAAACGTACGTGACTTCATTTTCAGAAAGCTCTTTGGCATGGGTATATAGATTCTTCAACCTTGACAAAGAAGTATCCCCGGGCTTCTCAACCAACTCTGGAGCTGCATCAACCCATAAGTGGTAAAATCAAGACCAATTGCAATAAACTGAAATATGCAGATAAAATATAATAAGTAGCGCAAGAACAGAAGGTATCTATAAGTTGTTATTTTATTCAGGAGTATTAAACCATAGGAGATCTTAAAATTGTCGTAATTTATCAAGTGATGTCCAACCAATTTCTCGGATAACTGGTAAGCATTCATCATATGCAAGGTTAATTACTATGGTTATTTCTTGCTTGGCCTCCCCTCTCTAGGAAAGGATACAAACTTCCTTGGGTTAATGTAATGATTAAACCAAATCCTTTGCTAGTCTCTACAAGAACAACAAAGTATTTAGCATCAACTAGGAATTAAAGGATAGCCAACAAAAACTACATTCAGACATAAAGTGATTAGCTCAACAATGGTATATCATAAAATAGTCCCCTCTCAAGTATTTTATGCCAACATCACTCATCCAATGATGAAACATCCATCAAAGATATCAGCAACATCTTAAAGGTAATTGGTCTCAAAATTTGCACAAAGATAAAATGGATCTCAATTTGATTACAGTCCATCAGTCAGAAGCATCAATCAATAACTTTTCAGCCCTCATATGGCAAAGTTTCAAGTTACATGTATATACATATACTCGCCATATACATGCTGCTTTTCTAATTATTAATTCATAACAGTCACCTTTTTCTGCTTTTCTATTTACTTGTGACAATACGTAAATGTGGACACACAGACTAACAAACTCAATGGGACAAGGAAAATAAGTCCCTTTATGAATGTTACAACTGATGAAGGATCCTATAACATACTAAGCCAATCCACACGCACAGATATAAAAGCATTTAAGTTCTCCACATCAGAAGGAAACTTTAAGTACACATGAAAACTATTTAACTAATCAACAAAGCTGGATCTGCTAAAACTCATTCCAGAATCAAATTTGCATCTTGCATTGATCACAAAACTACTGACTTTCCAAAAAATGAAAAAGTTACAAACTTGACCTAATCAACAGGGCAAAGCCTTTTATTCAAAAGTGAAAAAGTGTTTGTTAATATAAATTCAAAACCCTATTAAAGAACTGCATATCATACTCTAAACCCACTTGGGATGTCATTAAAACAGTATAAAGCTAAAAAATTTAGCAACAATAGCAAAGCTAACAACTTTAGCATTTACAAATCAAACCAACAAATTATAAAATCACCCAAAATCAATTTATTTATATCAAAAGGCAAAAAAAGAAAAAAGAAAAAGAAAAATAAAAAACCCACTGTCGGAACTGATTAAAATATTGTTCTAAGATGGAACTAAAGAAAACCAAAAAAGAAAAAAAATGGAGGGTTCCAACTTTCCGGAATAACAAACTTTTAAAACTGAAAAAGACATCGAATTTAAGTACGAATAAATCAAAACAAAAATAACCCAATATCAAGCTCTTTCGAGCTGTCCGAGATTGTGAAAATTAAGAGTAACCCACTTGCTTGAAGTTTCTTATGCATTTTGTTGATCTCAATAAGAACTTCTTCTTGATCTTTCCTTAACCGATCAAGCTCCTTCGAGCTGTCCAAGATTTGGGCAATGTCCGGTGACGACATCTCGTTGACTGAAACCGGAGAAGATTAAGGTAGAAGTAGTCTTTTTAAATTATTGGGGAAAAAGAAGAAAAGGTTTGGTTTTCAGTGTGATTGATGATCGTTGATGTTGGGCGATGATTCGGACATTGCTGTTTCGAGCTAATTTAATAAAGAGAAATAGAAATATGTTTCTGCTTAGTTTAAGAAAATATCATAGTTTAAGAAAATATCAGCTTGTGGTTAGTATTCTGTCAAATGGATTACGTGATTAATGAAGAGTAAGGCTTTTAGGATTTTTTTAATCTATTCGACTAATCTGTTTGAGATTAGAAAATTATCTGTTTTTTATATTATCTGTTTCAATTTGATTTTCCTTTTTGCAAACTGTTTCTTTGTTTTTTTGTAGTTTGTTTTTAATTTTTCCAAAATATTTATGTTTCAGACTTGATATTGAAATAATTTATATTATAATTTTAGTGAAGATAATGATCGGAGAATGAGAATTGTGAATGAACAAATTAATACTATCAAAGAAAACATTTAATAAAAATATATAATATTTTTCAGAAATAATCCAAAAAATAACAGCTAAAGGAAAAAAAAAAATCCTAGATTCAAAATACGTTCTTAAATTAGTTTAAAATCGTCTGTTCAACACATGGATAATTTACACAGTGTCTTGAATGTACCATCAACGACTGTCTTGTTTCTTTCTCATTTTCTCTAAATAATATCTCTCTATAATGGGGATATGAATAGGCCAATTTGGGACATCTCAAGGAACCCAGAACCTTCCGTCACACAAACAGACTCTTGCGCCAAATTCTATTCAGTTTTTAACTGTATACAAAAAACTCTTCCTGTTACTCTAATAAGGGTACCCGTTTCCACACTTGTTAAACCTGATTATACATACATATATAAATACATATATATATATATATATATTACCAAATGATTTTTTCTTACTTTATATTTGTTATAAGAGAAATTGATTTGTATTATTTATATAAATGGATAAAACAATGAAGAATAAGGAATCCATTCGTTGTGGTCTCTTCATTTTATGTATCTTGTAACCATATCAGTAAAGCACCTAATAATATTATTAAATAATAAATTAATAATCTATCTGGACTTCATTTAGATTTTTTTATATGTTTTAATTTTATAATATGATCAATATTTGCATTAAATTTCTTATTTTCTTAACTATTTCTATATATTATATAATAAACATACAATGACTCTCTTTTAACATTAACACCACCCCATACCCCCAACACCTCCCCTCCCCCTCAAAAAAAAAAAAAAAAAAACACTATAGATACATTGAGAAAATTACAATGAAAGAGATTAATATTTTGGGTGTAAATTCAAATAAAGAATCAACGTTTCAAAAAATTCAAATAAAAAATTAATATTTTAAAAAGTAGTTCAAAAACAGAATCAATTTTTCAAAATATTCAAATAAGAAATCAACGTTTTATAAAGTCATTCAAATAATTCTATATATGAGATATTATAAATCTTTTGTTTGAATCGCTTTGTGAAACATTGATTTCATATTTGAATTTTTCGAAACGTTGATTCTTTATTTAAATTTTTTAAAATATTGATTCCTTAATTAAATTTACTCTTAAATGTTAATCTATTCTATTGTAATTCTCTCTAGATATATTGTCTCATCCTAACATTTCTCGAAATGCAACATCACAACCATAAACTTACTTACATTCAACAAAAGTATTATTTATAATAAAAGAGTATTATAATGAAGTTTAACTTTACATTCGATTACACAAAATATGTACAATCTCAAATATAACTAAACTTAAGATATAGTAGTTTTTTCTTTTTCTATTTTTTCCCCTCATATATGTATAGATCCTTCTCAAGGCTATAGTTAAAGCATAGCAAAGGTTCTCAAAAATAGCTAACTCTATCCTAAACACTCTTAAAAGTCCTCCACCAATAGATAGTGATCCCAATGTAAGTTTTTTTCTTTTTTAACCTTAGGATACACAAGTATCCTCTCATCTTTCTATGAGTTAAGTGAGAGTAAATAAAATAAAATACAGCAAGTGTATAACAAACATTTACAAGCATATTTACTACAAGAAATTCCATCTCATATTGAGAATTATTAAGACAAGAGGTTTATGCCAGGAATATGTGTCATACTTATACATGTAACATGCAACGGTACAAATATCTTAATCTAACTTAGATTTTATTTAATTAGTCAACATATATGGGCATTTGGATACAAAGTCCAAGAATGTAAGGCAATAATGAGCTGTCACACCTAGCTTAGCTAAAACCCCATGAAGTGGCTAGAATCGATCAAGCAATGTAACTTTATATGTTCAAAACTCAATCTAATAGTATTTTAATTTTTTCAGAAAACTTGACTCATATGTCCTTTCGTGCCATATCATGAATACACCAAATAATATAACAATCTAGTATAAGGCACAAATCTCCAATTCCATACCAAGAATAATTCAATTAGCTCAGTTTTAATTTTGGTCCTAACTTTATAGTTCAACCCTTCACACAGGGTTTACAATTGGTTTTCAGGAGACGGACCAAGTAAGCATGCACTCCTATGTTGTCCACTTTGACTACTTTGCTCTACTCACTCTACTTTACTGTTCTCTTCTACTCTGTTTTGCTCTACTTAGTTCTACTATGCTTTATCTACTCTACCAGCTCATGTCAACTTGCCTAAGTGCCAGGTTGACTTAGCCAAGTTTGCTCATTTAAGACAACGAAACTTTAGGATTACTTACTTACATTTTTTTTACTAGATTATCCTTATATTTTATTTTGTATTTACTGAACTACCACTAAAGCATCTATTACTTCATTTTATTTACGTAATTGCCATGATATTTGAATAGCTCATGTTTGTAGGGTTGGAGGGACTTATTACACTTATGACAGTTCAATGAAAAACTTTTTGAGTATTTTTCTTTGATAACTTTATATCTCACTCTTATCAATCACTTTAACAAGAATTGTGGCGAGCAACCCTAATTTATACTTTATATGTAATATTAAAGTAGAGATTAGGTTGTGTAGTGTTTATTTAGTATGTCATATCATCATAAGTAGCTTACGAATTTGCTAAACCTAATCCTAATTTCTTTTCTTTAATATCTTGGATGACCCATTTAATTTTCGATGGTAAGCTCTAGTGACTACTAAACTCCTAGGTACATCATATAATCTTAGTATCAAAGCGAAGGTTCGGCAATGGGAGGACTTTGTTTATTTTTGCTACTATACCGTAATTCAACTCTATATTTATTTATGACTTGACAGTAGAGGAAATTAGGATTTTCTCCCTTGGGGGCATTATATTCCAAAGGGAGGAGTTTTAAATTGTTTACACTAAACATCTAGTTTATATCCAATACATGGACTTATGAAAGGATTAGATTTATGAATTCCTACTTTTAGAGCTTTAATGGAGGCATTCACTTAGGGCTTGAACTAGCGAGTCAATAATTATGAGAAATCGAGGTATTTTGATTTAGGGTTTCTTGAAGTTTTTCTATGGTTGTTGTTTTTGTGATGTGCATTGATTGATTTTGTGTGAATAAGTTGTGGGTATGTGTTCAAAATGTAATTCTAGCCTTATATGTGTTTGATTGCTTCTATAGTGTAGTTATGAAGTGAGTCAAGTGTAAGTGTGGTACTCGTCGGAGTTTCTTTGTTCATTAGAGAAGAAGAGTGTTATAAAGGTAAGTAATGTCGTGAAGAATAGGGATTATGTGGTGGTCGTTGTGTACACAAATAGTGGTGTTCTGGTTGTAACTTGTGCAGTAGCAACCTTTGGCTTGTTGGTGATTCTAGGTTCTGTAGTATCAAAGTTGTGGTGTGCTGTGTGTGAACCCGGAAATTTGTGGCCACGAAATTATGTATGTAGGTTGTAGGTATTGTAAACTGTTAGTTAAGTGATGTTAAGTCATAAATAATCGTTTGTGGATTTGAGAAGTAGCTAGAGTAGATTTCTTTGGGGGTTTTGAGGAAAATTGAGTCAAGCTTCTCAAAAGTGAAGCAATAGTTGATTATACTACTGTAATAAGTGTTGTTTTGCAATTTTATGCAACAATTTGTGGTCGAACTGGACGTAGTCGAGTCGTTGGAGTGAAGAGGACTTGTAGCTGTATAATAAGGTGCTTAGTAGGTGCTTGTATAGCATCTATTATGGTTTTTGTAAAGGGGATTGGAGTAATGAGGTGGTTGAAGCCTCATTATGTGTGAGTTCGAAAATTATAGCTGGGTGAAGTAGATTTTGTGACTATAAACTGTAAGCCTACAATATGTGTGTACGATTTGAAGTGTGTTACATAATGAAGAGTGCTTGGTTTGAAGTTGTTGTGCCAAGCTCTTATGATTCGTGTTGTAAGTGTACTATCACTATGGTGTGATTTTCGAGTTGTCCAAAGTGTATTATCCTACTTTAATATTACGTTAGTGGCAGACTAAGTACTGTTGTGTTTGCCAAATTAAAAAGACTAAGTGTCTAGTTGAAATTGTATATGTTCGAGTTGATTCAAGTGTAGAACCCAATTGTCCTTCTATTTAATTAACGAGTTTTTGAACTGAAGTTTGTATTGTTCTTCAATTATGGAGTTGCCTTAATTGGAAATCACCGAGCTATTGAATTACTCCGTTCGAGCTAGTTGCGGCATATAGGCCAATTTTTGAGTTGTTGCACGCCTATACAATAACTAGCTATTGTACTTTAAACAAGTTGCTGAACTGCTTTGTTGCTTTTGTGCACGTATCGAGCTATGTGTGAAATAGCAGTATCACCAAATTGTCCTAGAATTCAAAGAAAGATCAGAGCCGAACTATTCCTTGGCATATGTGTTGTCTTACTTATCATTAGAAGTATGCTTGAATTGTTGACGTATTGATTGGCTTAGTGCTTGAGCATGAATGTACTATACTATTTGAGTAGTGCAACTGTATGTGGCTTGTATTTTGGTCAATGTCGAGTTGAAGTGTACTGGCTATCGTTGTACCGAGCTAGAGCAGTCGAAGTCATGTCTTGTTGTGCCAAGTTGCAGATAGTTGTTGTCTATGTGTACTTACGGTGAACTTTTACAATTACAACTTTTGCTAACCTAGTTGCTCTATATGTGAGCCAAGTGTTAGGCCCTTTTTATCAATTTGTGTCAAACTCTAAGTTACTAAGCTATTGACCGGTTCTATAATAACTTGTGGATCATTATTGAAGCTTGAGTGGGAGTGTAATATTTATTTAGTGCTATTGGTTTGTGTTCAAATTTTATAATATGGCAATTAAGAAATTTTATTTTGATGGAATACTTCAAGTAAAAATCATATTAATTCTAGTTAGTGACTATCGCGTGAATTTTCTCTCTGAAGTTGTGGTAAGAAGATTTGGCTATGCAACTACTGATCACTCGAGTCCCTATGAATTTTCCTATAATGACAAGGTGATTCAGGTTATTAAGCAAGTCAAGATAGCATTCTCTTCTAATAAATTTCAAGATGAGGTTCTATGTGATATAACTGATATTGATGATTGTTATGAGTTTGGAAAGTCCATGGAAATTACGTCGTGATATGCATTATCATCCTTTAAGGCATGCTCATCCCTTCTATGATAAAAGGCGATTAGTGTTGCCTTGTAACCTCCAAGTAAGAACTGAAGAAGGTTTAAGAGTTGTCAAGATTTTCACTCAAAGGTGGAGAACCGGAATACCTTTCAAAACAACCTAGGAAGACTGGGTTAAATCACAACTTATCACCCATGTTCCCGATGTGATCCCATTACTGACTATCCATGCTACTAAGGATGACCCTAGATATTACTACTTCTATCTCCCAACTATTGGACTTCTTTGTTTTGATCCATTGATGGGATTATCTAAGATCAGTGAGAGCCGTAGTAGTCTTGTGCATATGAGATCTTATAGATTACTTGTTGGTATTTATCGTGGTCATGGTGATGGATGTTTGTACTAAGGTTATATTGTGCTCTTACTCAGAAATCTTATGTTAGAAGTACTAGAATTATATCAATATAGAGAAGAAGACTTAAGTGGTGAAATAATTGAAGGGGTAGAAGCTGATGGGGTAGAAGAATGGGTTAAGGCCGTATATATTCAAGTAACCCAAACTCCTAGCCTGATACTTGAGCTAGAAATTATGTTATTCCCTATGATTGATGGTTGTTGGAGTTACTTAAACATAATTAATAACATATATGATGAGTGGAAAGAAGGGGCTTGAATAGAGAATTTAGTTGATTGTGCCCACGATAAGTGGAAAGAGTCGAGGATGATGCTAGCATTAATCATGGACCCAAGCTATCTCTATATCACTCTATTTGGTTTTTGTATGTTGGTATTTAACCCAGGTGGATTTTAGAGAGAGCAAATGATAAGTTTTGGGTCAAAACCTTTTCAAGGGAAGGGTGATGTTAGGTTCTAGGAGATTGACTAAGCAAACATGTACTCCCATGTTGTCTACTCTAACTGCTTTGCTCCACCCACTTTGCTTTACTATTCTCTTCTACTGTGTTCTGCTTTTCTTAGCTTTACTATGCTTTATCTACTTGAGTAACTCAAGTTAGCTTGCCCAAGTTAGGTCAGCTCGACCAGGTCTACTCATTCAGGATAGTGAAATTTAGGATTACTTACTTACGTTTTCTTTACTAGATTACTCTTATATTTTATTTTATATTTACTAGACTACCACTAGGGCATTTTTTACTTTATTTTATTTACGTAATTGCCATTATGTATGAATTGCTCATGTTTGTAAGCTTTGAGAGACATATCACACTTATGATATTTTAATGAAAAACCTTTTGAGTATTTCCTTATGAAAACTCTTTTATCTCGCTCTTATCGGTTCTTTTAACAAGAATTATGGTGAGCAACCATAATTTATACTTTATGTGTAATATCAAAGTAGAGATTAGGTCGTGTAAGATTCATTTAATGCGTCATATCTACATGGGTAGCTTACAAATTCGCTAAACCTAATCTTGATTTCCTTTCTTCTATATTTCAGAGGACTTGTTTGATTTCTTATTATAAGCCCTAGTGATTACTAAGCTCTTACGCACATTATTCACTTAGGTGAACATCTAAAAGGATAATTTGTTTTCTAAGTAGTAAACATCCTAGTAAGTCATTCATATAGGGAGAAAGCATCTCACTCGAACAATACATATTCGATGAAATCACGTACATAATTAGTCAATCACACACGTGTAGTTCGCTGCACAAATAATTATAAGTCAAGTAGACAAAAGTCTAGTTTTTCAAAAACACAAATATCTTCTTATCAAGGCTTGATAGCCAATGAATCCTATGATTTAAGATGTTGAATGGTTGGTTAGATCCATCTAAGTTAATTATATGGCAAGTTTACCAACCCATCTCAATTGTGGGGCATTTTGATAAGACATAAAAGCTAGCTTAAGTGAAACAACCTAATTGGTTAGTCTTAGGAGTAAATAAAGTTTAGCTCATATCATTAGACTAGGCAAAGGCAATTTAGTTTCCAAATGAATATGAAGGCACCCATGACCATTGAGTTAAAGGATATCTAGTATAGGTGACCTTATTCTTATTTTGAAACAAAAGACTGATGCAACATAAGATGAGCACTTGGCGAAACAACCCAACCAAATTGGTTTAAGGCAAATCAAATCATGTGATGTAATACTAAGCCTAATGAAACATTAATTTGAAGACCCAGCAAGTAAAGATATCCCACTAATTGAAAAGAGGTAAATAATTCCTAAACACACTTGAGAATTGAGTGACATCAATGTGAGAAATCGAGGCTTTTTCCTAGTTTTGTCTTAAAGTTAGTAAGTAGGTTGAAATGATAGTAGGTATTCTTTCATACCTTGAACAAACTTATCCATTGTAATCCCATTTGAGCATTTTAGGGAAGTATGTTTCAAAATTAATCCTGTTAAGTACCATTACACATTGAGGTAATTAGGAGGTTAGGATCATTAATCAGAAGAAAAAGATAAACTACTTTTATACTTATCGTAATTACACAAATTCAGCAGTAATCGTTACCGTTGATAATTTGGCTAAGTTGTAAGCCATTCAATAATAGGAAAGAGTTAGGCACCTCCATTCCATAAGAAGCTCAGAAGAAGCCCAAAGGAAGTCAAAGAAAATGAAAAGCTAAGAGAAGAAATCAATGTGATGAAAGAGAAGAAAAAATTAAAGAGAAAATGTCAAGAAATGAGGAAAAGGAAAAGAAGGAAAGAGAAGAGAAAAGAAAAAAGGGCATCAATTTGTACTCTTTTAGAGAAAATAAGTTCAAAACAAGTACTAAAAGGAGAAACCAAAGCCTAAAATCCTAGGGCACCTTTTAAAGCCCAAAGAAGCTCTAACACATAAAAAATCAAGGCTAAAGCTCAAAGAATAAGACTTACAACTCAAAACCTAAGGGCCACCAAATCCTTAAACTATGGGCCTTCCTAAAACACCATCCTTTAGAAACTCTTTTGTTTAAAGATATTGTATTATCTTAAGCTAAATATTATTAAGGGTATGCCCATTTTAGTTTTTCTCAAAGGATCTTAAATTGTAAACTAGGATTAAATAAGTAATTCTCTCAAAATAAGCTATTTCATTAATCCTTTTGAAATCGTTAATCAAAAGCCCAATTTACATTATAAAACCAAAAGAAAAACTTAGCGGATTGGCTAAGGCATATCACTTACAAGGTGGAAAATAATTTTTGGAATTGAGAGTTAAGAGAGAAATATGAACCTAGAGAGAGTGAGGAAGTCCTTTTAGACTGAATAATTCAATGAGTGAGATGCCTTTTATAGGACAAGAAAGCTATGAAGACTTATGTTTTAAATTCAACAATCGATATTCCCTAAAGGCAACATAGGTCATTTGCCTCACGTTGAAGATTAAGGCTCATAATATTGAAAGCCTAAGCATGACACACCAAAGAATCTCATCAAAAGAGTTAAGCATATTAAATAAGCCATGGTGAAATGCTAGTAATAAAATCACCTAAATGAATGAAGAAAAGGTTAAGTCACGCATGAGGCTCATTTAGCTAATAACAATAAGCTTAAACTCTAAATAATGCTTACAAGAGAGTAAATGACTACTAAGCAATGAAGCAAGACTGCTTATCAGTAATCTTTAAAGCCTATACAACCCTCTTACTTGTTAGCAATTTTTTTTAAAAAAGGAAAAAAAAAGTATTTTTCCAAACTTACAATGGGCTTTAACTTGATGTTTTAAGGAAAGAAGAAAAATTTTCAAGAAAGGCTCAACCTAAAGAAAAAGAGAAAATTTTTTCAGAAAAGAAAGGTTTTTCAAAATAAGGAAAAGCAAGGAGTTTTCAAAATCCTTCAAATTTAAGTCTAGGTTTACTCGTCATCTGAGCACCTCCTTAAGATTCAAGCCTACTTCAGTTTCCAAACTTGCTGAATGCTGGGTAGTCTACTCATATGGCACTCTTTTCTTTTAGATAGTTTGCTCTTAAGGCACTATCTTATTCTAGATGGCCTACTCTTAGAGTCCTATCTTCCTCAAGTAGCTTGTTTGTTAAGGTGTTATCCCCTTGTGATGGCTTACTCTTAGAGTGCTGCTCCTTTATTGGAAATATTTGAATAATTTGATCATTAGGGTGATATTCCCCTTTAAGAGATTTCAGACCATTGATACAAAGCCAATAAGGTATTTACGAAAGATGCAAGTCTGTTGAACCCTTTTTTGATACTCCTTTTCAAGACCAAGCCTCTCAGAAGGTTGGTAACTCCTTTTCAAGAATGAGTTCACTAGAAATGGGTACTCCTTTTTAAAGACCAGACTCGTTAGAAAGTTGGCACCCCTTTCAAGCCTAATCTTGTCACTAGGTGGAACTTTTAGAATTAAGCTCGACATTAGAGCAAAATTGGGCAATCTTTTTTATATTTATGGTAAAGTTTTTACCAAATTTTACCATAAAGAACAACAGTTGCAACTACCCCATTTTTGCTTATCTTAGTTTTATCTTTGGTCTAAAACCCTAATTTTAGGTAAAAGACCAATAAATACGAAGAAAAAATCAAATAACTAGAAAAATCAAGAAAAACAAAAAAAAATGTAAAATAAAATTTGAAAAATAAGAAAAACCAAGAAATTGAAAAAGAAGGGAAAAATAAAATAAAAATTAGAAAATGCAATGAAAATAAAAAAAAAAAAACAAATATAAATGAAAAGTTTCAAGTAATGTCCATTTGGGTCGGTTTAAGGTAGAAATAATTTTCTAATGTCCTAAATAGCTTTTGGAGTCAAAATATGCATATACAATTTGATCGAATAAGGAATGTTTGATAACATTGAGCATATATTGAATATCGATTTTTCTAACTTATATTAGGCTAAATTATTTTGAAAGTACAAATTTTTAAGAGAATCATGACCTTAAACCATGCCATAATCGGAGTTAAAACGAACATTTTATAACTATAGGTTCAATTGTGAGAGTCACGTGCTTGTTAAGTGATAAATCGTACTACAAATGACTAAGGAAATAACTTGACTTATACATACGAGGTGATTGAGTGAGATAGGATAAGGAGGAGGAGTAGGTAGTCTTGGTAGGCTTTAATATGCAAGGTGATAAGTGGAGGAGTGTGATTGCATCAAACTCTATAATTAACAAAGAATAAGGTAATACTCTTGAGATGTTTAAGTGTTTGATTTATGAGATGGGATTCCAAGAGAGTAATAACATTGATGGGGGTTTCTCTCTTGACCAAATAAGGAACTAAATGGGGTATTTAGAGGAAATAGTAATTGATTTGATCTATTGAATTTTGATGATAATCAATGTCTAAGATTGAATTCTTCTCTTAATGGACTTAAGATGGACTTATTTTGTGAGTTTAAGTGCAAATGACCTTATTTTATTAGTGTAAGCCAAACTAAAAAAGTCAAACTGATCTAACGAGCTTTATTTTAAGTTCATCATACTAAATTTTCCTTGATCATCCTAAATTTTTATGAGCTTGACTCTTGGGGCCTTATTATCTTAGCTTAATGAGTCAAATTCATTTCAATTATTGAGTCTAAGGCTCAAATTCAGATTTAACCCTCTATAATAGCTATTTGAAGTTTTTAAAATATAGTTGAATATAAGTGTTGACTGAAAACTCAGTTTCTCTCTTTTCTTAACTCGATTTATATTAAGTTTAGCCCGCTTAACATAAACCTTTTGAATAGATTGAGAATTTTTTTTTAAAAATAAATTTTCAAAAAAAGGCAATCACCACCTGATTGAAATTAGGAAAAAGTGAGACCTTAATTTTAGTAACTAGCCCATGAGTTTTCTAAAAAAAAAAAATTAAAAAAAAATAGAAATCAGAAAACCATAGATTTGGGCTTATTAAAACACAAAGATTTCCACAAAAGAAATACATGAAATTGCTTAATAGGTCTTAAATAGGTTTTCCAATGGTTTGGGCTTTTTATTAATTTTTTTTAAAAAAATGGGAAAAGGAGAAATTTTTTTTTTTTTTTTTTACTATTTTTGATTACCCAAAGTATCTATGTACTCAAAAAGCGAGATTAAGCCTACGTAGTTCTCAATTTAAGAAAACTTTAGTTGGTTGGTTGATTTTATTTTTGAAAAACTATTCTTACTTTAGTTTCATTACAAATTATTAATTTTTGAAAAAGAGAACGTTTTTGTGTCCATTTAAAAAAACCTAAATAACTCTCTAAATTTTGGAAAAGACTAATTTATTTTTATATTTATGAAAAACATCTTATTTGTGAAAAAAAAATTTGGGAAAAGAAAGTCTATCTTTATTTGAAAACCTTATTAAAGCTCACAAGTAAAAATTAATGTCCAATTATATCGCCAATTATTAACATTCACAAAATTAACTATGCCATAAAACATTGAACTTATTACAATATTATTTAATCTAAATTATTACAGTAACATACACAAATGAATAAGGACATATTAATAAATCCTATAACATAATACTAACATATTAATTAAATTCAAGTACCTAAACAATTATACTTAATATAACATAATTAAAACTTACTAGACTAAAAAAATATGACATGCTAATAGTGTTATTAATCAACATAATCATATAACATCAAAAATAATTATTACAAACATATTAGATTCGTAGAAACACATCAAAACAATATCAAAACATGTTCAACATCAAATTTTCTTTATAATTTTTTTGGAATTTTCTTTTTTTTTTTTTTAACTAGCTTATGAACACAAGAACAGGGAAAAAACTTACTGATATAGTGGACAAAACTTGACCGATTTGGGTGGTTTCTATTTGATTCTCGAAGCATGATTGGTGGCATTTGACTCATGATACATTGAACTTTAAAACCTTGAACTCAATTTCTGGAAAATTTAAGCTTTTCCCCTTTGATTTTTTAGGAAAAAATCAACCTAGTGCATAATAACTTCAATACAGTTTTTTTCAACTTTTTTCCTTAAAATCGATCAAATCTCCACAAAATAAGATGAAATTAAAGTTTGGGCTTTATGTAAAAACATTTAGAATATTCTCAAGAAGTTACTCAGATTAATTTTTTCTATAATGATAGAAATCGAAAAGAGAGAGAGTAGGTTATATATTTAGAATTTCCTAGAATGAAAAACTAATATAATATGGATTTATAATTGATTTCAAATGTTTAATGCCTTGAATACATAGAGGAGGTTTTATTTACAGCCCAATATCTAAACTGCTTCTCAATAAACTTTCATTCATGATCAAGATTAAAATTTTCTTCATTAATGGCACCTAGGTTCGTTTTTTCAAATTTCTTCCTAAATTAGCCATAATTAATCACGATTTTATGGAAGATTTTGGGGAAATTAATGTTTATTTATCTTATGCGGGATGTGGTTTCCAGTTTTATATGTATTTATTAAGTATTATTGTAAAAAAACTACCTGAAATTGCTTGGTTTATTAATGTTATGCTCAATGAGTATTATTTGACACCCGATTTTGTTATTTTTATTTCTCCTAATTTCCTTAATAATAATTTATAAAATGCACCATCCTAAATAGGAGACCTTTAAAGCTTTCGTTTTCATATATTTTTTAAAGATTTTTATCAACAAATGATGCACAAAATCGGGTTAGTTTCTTAGAAAAAAAAAAAAAAAACAAAACCTCATAGTTTCCATTTTGCATTCATCAAAGAAGGAAAAGAAAGAGGGGGGAGGGGAAACCCCTCCCATACGCCCCCTCCTTTCTCATAGTGCCATATGTTGCTATATGATCGGTCCATGTGGCGTTTACATGGCAACGATGTAGTGTCCCCATGGTGTGCTACGCGACATCTCTTAATGGGTAGCACATATCACAATTAAAAGCATGATGTGTGTCATTATTATTTTTTTTTTCTTCCTTTTTCCTGATGTAGATATCCCATTTTTGCTTGAAAAAAATTTATGATGTTTTCTTGATTTTTGGGAAATCTAAAAAATAAAATTTCCAAAAGTTAAAAAAAAAGGAACAAATAAAATAAAATAAAGAGGGAAAAAAATTTGTGGATGTGGCATGCCACATTAAGAGCACATAGGTGTGCCCTGGGGCTCCTTAATTAAAAAAAAATATATGTATAAATAATCGGGGTGTGCAAAAAATTATATATGCGTATAAGGCGCATGAGTACCCCAACCTAACCTCCCTTTTTCTTTTGTTTCCCATCTTCTTTCTTTCCTTTTCTTGTAGATTCAATCATGATTAGAAAGCTTAAAAAGTAGGGGTATTTTTTGCCTTAAATGAAAAGTGCACCAAATAACAAAGAAAGGTGTCTTTTAGGAAAACTTTGTATATATATCTTCAAATAAATGGAAAATTGAATCTTTTAATACTATCCTACCATATAATTAGTGTTTATAATTGGCAATAAGATATAAGAGGTTGATTTTATCCAATTAATTGATAGAAATAATGCTTAAAATGCATCAAAATTGGACAAAAAAAGGAAGAAAAATAAAAATGAACCAAACCCACAAGATGTAAGTTGATTTAATTCCCTAATTCAAAAGGGAAGTTTCTTGGCCTAGAATATTGAGTCCATACTGTAAATAAGACTCCTTTTGTTATATTGAAATAGATATTTGCACAAAAGACGAATTAGATTGGAATAATTATCAAACTTTTACTCCATATTCTAGTTTTAGGGTTTTAGTGAAAACTTGATTTTCTTTAAGCAAATTCAAGGTGGGGAGCATGATTTTACTGCAAATTAGTGGAGGTGTTTCGAAGTTTAGGAAGTTAAAGGTTAAGAACCGTTGCCACCTTGCTAGAAACTACCCAAAAAGTCCATAAATTGGTTGCTGGTTCGTTACTACGCAATATATGTGTTTTTCATTGTTCTTATTTCCTTTGTGATTTTGATTCATGCTATACATTGAATAATTGTGAAATCATGTTTTTATATATGTAAGAAGCTTATTTGATGCAGTTATTGTAGTATACTTGATAAGATTTATTGTTTCTACGATATAATAATCATGTAATGTTTATGTAAGTTTATATGTTTGTTGATAGTTCTTGATTATTTTAATTAAATTAGGTGTTTTGATTGATGAATTGTAATATACCTTTAGATAAGTGTGTTCTTTTTTTTTTAAAAAAAAAAATGTTTTGTTACCTTAGAAAAATGTTTTTCTTAAATAAAAAATATCAATGGACTTTTTTTTTTTAAATATCAGGGATTTCTAGTTTTTTGGAAAATTTGGACAAAAAAATATATTTTTATAAACTAATCAATATATAAATACTTAAAGTGGAATATTTTTTTTTAATAAAATGGACCAACACACTAAAGTTTTATAAAATTATTTTAAAACTATGTGGGCCTGATTCTGGTTAATAGGTACATAGGCACTATTGATTACCCTAAAAAATATAAATTTTTTTTTCTTTTTCTCTAATGTTATGCCCTTTTTATTTTAAGAAAGCCATTAAAAGCTTGTTTCCTTTACAAACTTCTTCTGTGGAACCTTTTAGGTTTTAAACACGTTAGCCTCTAAGCTTAGTATATCTTTGGTTTCTTTTTCTATTTTTTTTTTTAAGAAAACCATGGGCTAATAGCTGAAATTAGGGTTCAATCCACTCATGAGCTTTAATTTCACTTTTTCTCAATTTCGATTGGATAGTGATTCTACTTTTCAAAAACCTCTTTTATTTTAATAAATAAAACCTTTTCTTAGTTTGGTCAAGAGATTTATATTAAGTGAGTCGGATATAATATAAATTGGGTTAAGAAAAGAGAGAAATCAGTATTTTAGCTAAATAGATTGGCAACTCCATTGGAGACTTATAGGCTAACCATAGAAGGAGTCCATAAAATAAATTGGGCCTTTGTTTTGTGTCATGCCTCAAATTAGGAAGTTGTAATAGTCCTGCCATATAAATAAAGTCTTTACTACTTTAACCGCTAACATAGGTATAGTTTACACCAAGTCTTTACCACTCCACAATTTTAAGTCATCCAATTCAATACTGATAAGTGTGTGAAACAACACAATTATCTAAAGGATTTCCCTAACAATTATATATAATTTGATAGATTTTTGAGTAAAAATATATGAATTTTCATTAAAATCACATATAATCACTCGACACAAGTGTAATTCATATTTTTGTGTTTTAATACTTAAAAGTAGTATATATTTAAAGAATTTGAGCTCTTCATATTTGATCTTGTAGGTTCCAGGGCTACTATTACATGGTAGCCCCGATTCATGAAGTCGAAAATGAAGAAAAAAGTTAAGAAGGAAACTTAGAAGTTATAACTATTGACGTGATGGTAAGCTTATTTACTGTTAAGATGGTACTTGGAATATAATCAAATTAAGTTGCAAAATTAGAAGGGTATATTGACATGATGGTTCCCAGCTACTGTCATGACGGTATACTTGATTCCTGAAGCAAAAACATACTGTTTCATTAAAAGAAAAGAAAAGAAGTACACGATACATGTCCATAGTCATGACGATACCCTTGCTTACTGTCATGCTAGTAATGACTTGATATAAAATCCTCTTCTTCTTCATTTTCTATAGATTTTGCTTAGTAATTTCTAGGGTTTAAGGTTCTAGTTTTCGCCGTTTCTCTCTTCTTTAGGCTATCTTAGGTTACTTTTAACCTAATTTTATGATTTCCATGGCGTTTTCTTATATCTTTATGATCGTAGCATAAATTATTAGTGGATTTTAACTTTTTTCAAGGGTTGGGTTTGTAGATTTCCATTGCATCCATGGAGATTGTTGGGAAAATCATGAGGAATTTTATTGTTGAGGTTGAGGAGCTCGGTTTTGTAAAGTTTCTCATACTTTTTTCATGTTTAATGCAATGTTTATTTTCATGTTCAAGTGTATTATGTGTTGAATGTTTATTTTCCATGAATGTGATAAACAGAGATTATTATGTTTATGGGTAGTGTGTGAAAATGATAAAGTAGTTGTAGCTATTAATATTTCTGTATTGTGATAGTATAAATTTGAATTTTTACTTAGTTTTATGGTGTAATTAAGTATAACTTGAGTGTTGGGTTAACGTCGAACTAGATAATGTTTTTCACACATTGGGCATCCCCCTTTGTTATCTTAATAGGGTTTAGATACCATAATAGGATTCGAAAACCTTGAATAGAACCTAGGATTCCTAATTTGAATCGATAATTCTTGAGAATTAGGATTTAAATCCTTGTACTTACCTAGAGCTAAAAATTAGTTAGAATAAGAAATCAATTCTAACATAGTTATTTCAGTAGTGACAGGACTTAAATAGTTAGCTGATAGTGTAGATAAGATATTGATAATACAATGTTCTTGCTATATGATAGAATTTACGAAACGAGAGTTGGATAAATTCTGTAAGTACGAGTAAAATCCATGTTTAAACTATCATAAATACTTTAATAACATGGCCACAATAATCATAGATCATTGTTGATTCGTTTCTTATACATCTTTTATAAAGAAATCTACATCCCAATACTAAGAAATTGCTAAATCCATGTTTAATTCAATTGTAGTTTTTACTTTTATTTAGATAATTTGCATGTTCTTTTCCTTAAAATTATTCAATCAGTCACCTAGATTTGAGTAGAAGTTGTAGAATCTAGTATTTAGTTATCTTTTTAAGCTTCATTATTTCCTTCATCGCAAAATATGACCTTAGTGCTCACCATATACTATAAATTAATCGAGATGCTTGCCATTAGCTTGCGATTTCCACAAATATTTTTCAAAAGATTAAAAGCAAGTTCAATTTATTATATAGTATTTCCACTATTTTTAAAAGGGTCAAATTTTATATTTGTGCGTGACATTGTAAAAGGTGATCACAAGACCAAATACTTGTTTGGTATCAACTTGTGATGCTAATTTCTGAAATAACTTTTGAAAGAAATTTTGTGGTATAAAAACTTGAGAAGAAAACAAGTTTTATAAATAACTTTAGAAAAATGACATAATAAAGATTTATAAAAATCCACAGGTTTACAAAGTATAGTACATGTAACATTAGTTGAAAACTAGAGGGTTACCTAAAGAGACCCTATTAGTTTTCCTAAAGGTTAGTAAAGTTAATAAACAAAGTATGAATCTAACTAATTGGTCTTTAGTCTCACTCCCTAACCTTATTCTCTACACTCATGGAACTTAGAATAGTATTGGTGTATCTGTTGAGAAACCTATAAAATAACTATAAGAGAATGAATGATAACTCGCTCAATAAGTGGGATTGAGACAATGGCACATAGTTTACGTCAAGCTTGGTTTTTCATCCTCCCGGTTCTTTTATAAAATAGGTTTTCTTTAAATTGATCAGTACTAAACCTTACTCCTTTAATACCGATCCTCGACTAGAGTTTAAAGAAAACCGTTTCTTTTTGTTTTGAAAATAACTTTGGAGTCACCACCCGATCGGAGTCGGAAAAAACAGTTAAGTTATAACGTATTGGGTGGATTGGTTGTAACTTAACCACTAGTTTTACGATTTAAACCAATTTTACAAAATGGTTTTTGAAATAAGAGAATCTGGATTTTGAGGTTAGGAATTTTAAACCCTTACGGGTACCATTAGCTTTCCAAAATTAGAATTAAACTTGAAAATCACCTTTTAATTTTGAAAAACATAACTTGGTTATTGGTTACTTTAATTAGATAAACAAAATAATCTAAAATAAAGAAAAAGGGAAATTAGGTTTTTTCACTTTTATCGTCGCCCTATAGGTGTCTACATACCCACTATTTAGGATCAGATGCACGTAGTTCTTTTAATGAAAACTTTGGTAAGTTGTTGGTTTTAATTTTTTGAAAAGGTCGGGTTTATGTTTTTAATCAATTTGATTTATTCAAGGAAATTTCTGAAAGGAAGGTCGTAAATTGGACTTTCATTTATTTTTTTAAAAAAAATTCTAAAATGCCTTAAATTGTGAAGGGTTTGTTCATTTTTATTATTTTTTAAAAAAGCTTTGATTTTTCTAAGTACTAAAAGAACAATTTTCTTTTTTATGTCCTTATTTACTTATTTTTATTTTTATATTTTTCATTTCTATCTATTTATTTATTTTTTATTTTTATTAAACTAAAAATAACTAATTAAATTACTTTTTCTTTACTTTTTTCTTTCTTTCTTTTTTTTTTTTTCCTTTTCTTTCCTTTCTTTTTCTTTTTCTTCTCTTTTTTTTATTTGTTTACATTTACATTACAAACAAGTAAATAAATAATTTAAAAAAAATGAAAAAAAAAAAATCAATCGAACCAGGAAAGGATCTTGGACGCACCGGTCGGCTTTGGGCACTGGGTTGGATCTCTAGTCGGGCTTCTACAACAGCAGTAATACTGACATGATTCGGCTTGATATAGCCACTAAAATGAGCAGGTGAGGGGTGTTTTGTGTGTTTCTTATTGGGGATAGGGGAGATAGGCAAAGTGCCGTGGTGGTTGGGTTATGGTTAGTGGCAGTGGTGGTGTCTCAGCTATGCGTTGGTTGTTGGAACTTGGTGAAGGGTTAGGGGTGGTGTTTTAGGTGGTGAAGAGCTTAGTCGTTGATTTAATTTAAGGCTAAGGTGGTCGGAGGGAGGGAATGGTCGTGGTGGTTAGTGTTTAGACATTAGTGGTTCAATGGCATCGCTAGGGGCTATGGCAAAGGTCGAAGGTGGCTGGGTTAGGTAGCTTGTGCGGTGGTGGAGCTAACTAGGTTAGTGGCTGATGGTGGTGGTGAGCTAGAGGGAGAGAGATTCGAAGAGAGAAAGAGTGAGAGAGCTATGGCTAGAGAGAGAAAACAAGAGAGAGAGGGTTTTGTGATGATTTTGTTGGTTGTGAGTAGTTGTGGATGTGCAATGAACTCCCCTAATACCCAATTTATAATCGAATTTGCCCAGTGAGTTCCTATACTTCCTTGACCATACGTAGAGATTTCATGTTTATTATCGCCTTAATCTTTCTTGGCTTGGCTTCAATACCATACCGAGTGACCATGTATTTTAAAAACTTTTCTGAAGTTGCACTAAAGATGCACTTCTGCAAATTTAGCTTCATATTATATCTCTCGAGAGTAGAAAATGTCTTTTCAAGATTAGCAAGATGCCGATCCTCTATTACACTTTTCAAAATCATGTCGTCGACATACACTTCAACATTTTGATTGATCTAGGGTTTGAACATCTTGGTAACAAGTCTCTAGTAAGTTGCATCAGCGTTTTTCAACCTAAAGGGTATCACTGTATAACAATATGTTCCAAAATTGGTGACAAATGATGTATGAACTTCGTCTTCCTTGTCCATCTTAATTTGGTTGTAACTCGAGGAAGCATCTACAAAAGAAAGCAACGCATGTTTAGTGGTTGAATCTACCATCTGATCGAATTTTGACAGTAGAAAGCAATCCTTAGGATAGGCCTTGGCATTAGACTTCTTGACTAGCACACAGTTTGCTAGCTAAGTCGAATAAGGCTCTTTCCAAGTAAATTTTGCCTTCAATAGTTTCTAGACTTCTTCTTATATGCCTGCTTGTCTTTTGGAGGCAAAATGTCTTTCTTTTTGTTGGATCACCTTCGCGTTTAGATTAATCTGGAGCTTATGTACCATAACGTCTCTAGGAATACTCAGTATGTCTGAAGGGGACCATGCAAATACATCGGCATTGACTTGCAAGAAGTTGATCAAACTTTGACAAATATTTGCTGACAAGGGTTTCCTTATCTTTGTTGTTTTCCCAGGATCATCTCCTAAAGAGATTTCCTCCATCTCATTCTTGACACTTTTTATGCTGGTTGACTGACTTTCCTTTTGGACAGGTTTTTACTTGAAAAACCTCTTTTCGTCTTAAGGCCCTCGTGTATAAAAACCTTGCCAACTATTGATCACCTTCGCATACGCTAACTTCCATGAGAGTAGGGAATTTGGCTTTGAGATGAATAGTGGAAGGGATGATGCCAAATAAGTGTTGACATTACTGTCCCATGATCATGTTGTATGGAGACTAAAATTTAACAATAAGGAAGTTCACTTTATCTTTTGTGACATGCTTGTCATCTTCAATTTGAATTGGTAAAGAGATCACTTTAGCTACCCAAATGGGTTAATTGATGAAGGCATACAAATCATAATTGTAAGATCTCAGTTGTGCTTTGATCTTTGGTCTCATGTGGTCAAAAGTGTGTTGAAAAATGATGTCTACCGAGCTTCCAGTGTCAATAAGAATTTTCTTAACCTCGAAGTTGGCAATTCTCGTACTAACCATCAGCGCGTCATCATGCAACCTTGGACGCCTTCAAAATCTTTCTCCATGAAAGAGATCGTATTGTTGATCTTAACCTTCTTACCTTAGATATTACAAACATAATTTATGGTGTTAGTTAGATTCAAAGAGCTTGACCGGCTTATAGTAGGTCTACCAATAATAGTGTTAATTATCCCATTGGGTGCTCTGCTAATACTCCCATTGAGTGCTCTACTAGTACTCCCATCTCTTGCATCTCTCTCGGCATTAGTTAGTCGAGTGACATTTTCCTAGTCTTCATGTCTCTTTTGAGATAGTCGTTCAATATTCTTGGCACCTTGTCTTAGAAACTTACGCAAATGCCTTCGTTGTATGACATCCTCAATTACATTTTTAAGCTAGATGCATTCATTCATGTTATGTCCTTTCTCGTGATGAAAATCGTTGTATTTGTTAGAATTTCAACTAGAAGGGTTTCCTCTCATCCTCTTTGGCCACTGTGGCACTCCCCTCTACCTATGCACCTCCATTAGTAAGTTCAAAATTGGACAATTGACTTGCATATAGGACGAATATATCAGAATTTGAGGTCTCTTTCTCTCGGCATTAGAACTTTGATCGTCATTTGGTCTGAGTTGATCTTTTATACTCCTCCTCTTATTATTTTTTCGGTCTCCTCTATTTTGATCAGTCTTCCTTCGGGCCTTTATGTTGTCCTCTTGTTTGATGTAAGACGTGGCTTTAACTTTGAAATTGGCAAAAGTTCTCGGCTTATTCTTGGCAAGAGACTTGAAAAATTCTTTGTAGGGCTTAACTCTATCGATTACAGTATTACGGCCGTACCCATGTCTAATTCTAGAATTTGGACTATCTTAACTATAAAGCTGACTAAATAGTCTCGAATGGATTCATCTAATCTTTTTTTTTTTTTTTTTATTGTATTAAGGACTGAAGAGCCCTTAACAAAAAGCTTACTAGCAAGGAAGTGTTGAAAGAACACTTTTGCTAGTTTTTTGAAACATGAAATTGTGTTCGGCTTCAGGTATTTGAACCATGTACTTGTCGTATTCCTTAACGTCAAGGGAAAGGCTTAGCAAGTTATGACATCACTTGAGCCATGTAACTTAGCCAAGGTGCGATAGTACTCCAAATGATCTTTAGGGTCATTCATTCCATCATAGGTTTCAAATTGTAGCAACTTGATGTATCGTGATATGACTTCTTCCAATACCTCAAGAATAAAGGGGTTCTTTTTAATTTGAAACTGTTTACTCATCGTAGTACTGACATGTGAGGGTTTAGCATGGTGCACTTGCTGCAATTGCTTACCTTTGTCAACTTTTTTGAGTGCAGGAGTTGAAGGTCCTACTATAACCTTGGCTTGCTTTTTCAGCAATTTGGGTGAATAATTGAGTCATCGCTATTCTCGGCATCTTAATTGCCGTACTCTTTGTTTTAGATTGGGTGAACACTATTATAGAGGAGGTTAAAGATCTCTTATTGTTTTTTGTTTAGTTCCTGATTTTCTTTGGCCAAGTTGAGGCAAACTTACTCGAGCCTAGCCAAACATTGCTTGTCAGTATGCCTACTCGCCCCCTCAAGGTGTTGGGAGGAAGTACCAGTACTTGCACTCTTAGTCATTCTAATTTTCGCCATGAGGGTGTATTTGAGGAAAAACAGACTGTGCCAAATGTTGTTAGTGGGTTTTAGATTTGAACTTTGTCCTGCAAAGAAAGGGAAACTTTTGGTACTAGGGCTAATCCTATAAACTCCGCAAATTTAAACCTTTTAGATATAGTGTCGAACTCAGGTACCATAGATATTTATCTAAGTTGACAAAACCTCATAAAATGAAAATTGATTAAAATTTTAAATTCGAGACTTAAAACAAATATGAAAAGCCTTATTATACAGCTCGAAAATCCTAATTGCATATGAAAACCCCAATCTTTACGTATGTGTGCTTTTAAAAAATGTAAACCTAAACTTAATAAAAACTATAAATACTAAATTATAAAATTATAAAACTCTATAAATTACCTTAATGCTTGAAAAGCCATAAGTCAATAGCATTATCATTAAATTCGCGAAATCGCATAAAACCAATAACGAACGATAAAAGATAATTTTAAATGATAGCAAATGACAAAACTAAGCCACTTAAAAGGATAAATAGATAAATTTAAAAAATTTAACTTACATGTGTATGTAAGTGGCACCATAATATGCATGCATATATTACTAGGAAATTTCTTCTTTTTTCTTAGTATATCGTATGGTATATATATATATATATATATATATATATATATAGGTATATGTATCTTTTTCTTGCTAATACACTAACCAAGCATAACCTATTATTATTATTATTATTATTAACCACTTGTAACATATGGTGTGTAGTAAATTATACTTATATTAAGTATTATACATGTCTTATACTAGATATTTTACTTTATTCTAAGTATACTCCATACCCCTCACCCCCTACATTACCCTATTTGAAATGACTAAACCTTTCTTTTCTTACAAGGTCATATTCCATCATTTCATCAAGGACAAATGACAAAAGACAAGTCAAATTAATATCCTTCTTCTTTTTTTTTTTTCTCACTTCACCATTGGTTCATTTTACATCTCTTCCTTCTTTTTTAATTTTTTTTTTTTATTATTCACTTTGCACAAACCATGTAAACGTCATAAAATTTTTAGTAATGCTTGGAATTGAACTCAAATGATCCCGATATTCCTTAAAGTTGACAAGCCAAATAATTAAATTTCATGGATGAAAAATTCAATTGGTAGTTGAATAGTCCCCAAGCTTATGAAAAACCTTAAAAAATAGTAATAAACTCAAACTCACTAAAACCTTAAACGTTAAAAAGTGTTAAGAATTTTTTTTTTCCATACTTACCAAAAACCCTAAGCCATCGAACAAATACCAATTAATGAAATGAATGCTTAAAAATATTACTTTAAGCACCTAAGTTTAACTAAACAGGGGTTAATGTTAAGCTACCAACAACTTAGTAAGAAAGCCAATTTGAAGTGAGAAAATAATTATGAAACAAACTTTATTTAGTTAATTGAATAAGGTAGCCAATTAGGTCATGTAGTAGTAGAAATTTAGAGAATCACATATGAAGTTGAATCGATTACTTTTACCTAAATTTCCTTATCAATTTGAATATATTTAAACAAATGCCAATGATGATAACTTAATTGACCTTTCACTTGACATTTTCCATAAGTACAAGATAAGCCAATTCCTATCTCTCCATATAGGCTACACTACTTATAGATAAGTGAACCAACAAATCAATTAATTAAGATATAAAAGTAAAATGATGTGATAGGCTCCCATGCCCTAAAGGACATAAGCCATGTCGTTTGGAAGAAGAAGGTAAGGGCATACTATTCCTTATCATTCCAACATCCTTTCACTTGTTTTGTCCTAATCACTATTAGTCCTTACATACTTGCATCACTTAATCATTACATGATAACTTATGTATTAAAATTAGAAGCTACAAAAATACTTGGAATTTGGATGCATTTGCACCATTTCTAACCGGCCACTGTAACACTCATTTTCCCCTACTCTCTCTTACTTTCCCAAACATTCTTAACTTACAAACAAAGAGGAAAAACCAAGTCCCACTTCCACCCTATCACCACCCTACAAACACCCTATTTATGGTACAAAAGCTTGCTTTTGTCACCTCTATTTTTTTTTTAGCCCACTTAAAAGAACAACTTTGGAGAACCTTGTACGCTCCGTTTAAGGAAACTTTGGAGCATCAAAACTACTCTCAAGAACTTATACATTAGGACTTAAGAAGCACACAAAAAGGAAAGGGAAAACAAGGAGCTAAGGAGGACACTTTAGGTACAAATCTACTGTCCATGTCACTTGGAAAGAAGTAAGTTTTAAACTTAAGTACTCTTAAAATACCATGCCTAGGAGATTAGACATATTCATGAGGATGTTATTATGTACATAAGATGATGTTTTAGTTAGATCATACTAAGTGTTAAGTTTAATGAATCTTTTACATGAATGTTAGAATATGAGTAGGCTAGATTTAGTTCCTTTGTAAAATACTTGCCTAACACTTAAAGTAAAAGCTTATAACTTAAGAAAATCATGAAACCAAGTGCATGAACATCCCATAAAATGCTAGACGTGGCATGTGTGAAGCATATCTAAGTGTTATTTTCACTCATCTTAAGTTTCACATGCTTTAAAGTAGTTTTTGGTAAAGGAAAAACCAACATATGAAGTGTTAGCAAGGATTTGAGCTTGTGACTTAAAAGAGGATCAAAATAAAACATAACAAACCCATAAAAGCTTGCTGGACGTAGGACAATTTAGTAGTATTCCTAAGTTCTTTAGTCTTATTCTTGTTAATTTAGCTCAGAAACATTGCCTTATGTCTCCTTTTATAAGTATATATGTTGTTTAGGCAAAAAATTTAGGAAAAAGTCCATTTAGAAGGTTGACCACACATAAATATCAACTTATAATGATGTTTTAAACAAGATTAAAGTGATTTAAGACTCACCCAAGTAGTGCTATTATCATATAAAGACATTAGAAGGCGAAATCGAGCCTAAAAACATGTTAAGGGCTAAAAACCGACCTGAACAAGCCTTAAAAGCATCTCAGGTGACATAGATTAAGAGGGTGAGCTGCCTGTAGAGTATTAGGAACCTTAGCGGTTTTGGTGAAGTGCATATTTCAATGACTGTTATACTTGATCGTACTTGTAGATCAATTATGCTTACTTGTTTAACTACCATTAATTGGTTACATAGGGAATAAGGAATCATACATGTGATTGATTATTGCTTGCCTTGATTGCCAAAATATCATAAGAAATATGAACTAAATTGAGTGATAAATTAATGGTATCTTTTTTATATGATGGTTGTTTGCGATGATTGTTTGGCCACTTAAATAAAATGAACCTAACTATATTCGACTCAATAAATTAAATGTCATGCATACCATGCATTAGTAGGGACTTATTGGCCGTTACACTATGCATGTGGGATGGAGGGGTCTTGCGAGGGTCGCAATTATTATATTTTAGTTTTTCGTATGGTGCACTTATACAACATGGCCCCACCCTAACTTTTAGGCTTACTAGGCACTAGAGATGGCAACTGCATAGCAATGGGTCAAGTCCTAGAATCTACCACTTAGGGGTGAGTAGACTATATATGCTATTCGCATCCATACTTACAGCATAGGCTAAATAAGAAAAAAAAAAATTAAGAGAAAGAAAAATATTGATTGCCGTATGAGGCTATTTGGTGGATTAGATGCCGGAGTGACTAGAACCTGGGTCTGACGGACCATCATCTTTAACCTTGGCTATTGAGGGCGAAAATGTAAGCTATATACAGTTTTTAGATGGCTATATATACATGGTTGCTACATCACATATGATTTGTCCGCATTCATATGGTTGTTAATTTAACTTGCTTGCTTTTGCTTGAAAGGTGTAATAGGAGGAATATCTCACTAAGCTAGATTTAGCTTACTCCCTTATAGTTTCTTTTGCAAGTTATCTAAGAGCTGGGAATTGGGTTAAGACTCGAGTGCAGAGCAATCCCACTAATAGAATAATAGATGAGCAGGAACATAAAATATTTATTTGTTAAGGCTCTAAAATATTTAGTAACTATTGTAATTTATAAAATTAATATACCCTATCTTATTATTTGATAGGGGATACAAATTCTCTACAGTTCTAATGGATTGTGGAATATTGAGTATTCATAGTCATATATATTTTAAGTTAAATGAATAAATTATGCATTGAAAGTCATAATAATTAATTAGTTAGAGTTTTGCAATATTTGATATGCAAGGCGGTTTTCGTATCATCAGTGTACACATGATATGAAAATTTTAGATAATCCTACCAGGCTCCCTTTAGGGTTGTTATAAGCTCGGTGTGATCATTCCAATGCCTAAATCAGTAAATGAATGTATGAAAAGTTAAGTGAGTGGTAAAGAGTTATCAGATGCTCTTACAATGTTTATTTCCCGTATTTATAAGTGAATGTTGTATCTGAAGCAGTAGTTAACAGAATGATTATCGAGATACGTAGAGGCCTTTTGATCGGACACATCCTTGAAATGTAGGAAGAGTGGCCAGTTATGTAATGTAATTGTTGTAGACACCTAATTTTTGGTCCCTTTATTTGTATTATTTTTCTTTCTTTTCTTAATAGGCCCTAAATTAGAAAAAATTCACAAAGTAGGGAATTAAAAGAAAACTTAAAAAAATTAACAAATTTAGAAAAAATAAGGATCATGGAAAAATACAAAAATAAGCAAAAAACATAAAAAATAAGAAAATTTCAGAAAGAAACCTTAAAAAGATAAAAAGTTAGAAAATGAAGTTTAAAAATTTAGAAATTTGAAAAATTACAAAAAAAAAATAGAAAATTTAAAATGAAGTAAAAGATTTTAGAAAATAGCATATTATTAGGACAGATTTTTAATTTTAATTTTAGTTTAGAAGTTGAGACGTTGAACTTGGGCTTAGATTTAAATCTAACTTAGGCTGACTAAGTCCATATACATGCACATATGGACAAGGCACATATGGACAAGGCACAAGTCAATGACCTAACGGTTAAGCATATGGACATAGCAACTGGTTTGAGTGTAAAGCCTTGGGTTCAAATCTTGGCAAAAGTAGGGAGGCCTTTTTCTTATTTTTTTGGCTAGCATACTGCCATGTGTTAGGATCTGGTTGCGCCACGTATCTTGACACATAACATCATTGGATTCGATGACATTGTTGACGTGGCATGCCACGTCAGCTGCCGCATGCCAGGTGATGATACGTGGTAAGGCGGGGTTCGTCGAGTTGGCTGATGTGGCGCCATGTTAGTAGTTTCCCTTTCTTTTCCTCAGTTTTCCCCCATTTTCTTTTGATTTTCCTCCTTTTTCCTTCTTAAGAATAGCACATTCCCTTCGCTTTAGCTTTAATTTTTGCACAAATTCCATATACATGCACATAGTTTCTTGCATCAATCTTGCACTAGACATAGTATGCTTCAAATTGGTGTTAAGAACAAGTCCAGATTCAATCAAAAGCACATTCAAATTGGCTTTCAAAAATTGAAAAGAAACTAAATTTTTGTGCATTTGCATTCAAATCCGATTTCGAGTTTCCTTAGTTTCTGGGTAGAATTCAAGTATAAATAGGGGCTTAGGGATGTCAATGAAGACAGATAACCTCAGACAACCGCTTGAAACACCCCTTCTCTCACTCTCGCAAACTTTCTCTCTCTAACTCGCTCTCTCTCTCTCTCCATTCCAGTTTGAGCCCAACCACCACCATGGCCAAGCTCTTCGTAACTTAGGCTCTCTAACCCCATCCCTTTCAACCTCTGCTGTACCCCCTAGCAGCTCCACCAAGTTAGCTATTGCTTGACCCTAATTATCGCAAGCCACCCCTTCTTAAAACGCCACCTTCGACTACCTTAGCCTTAAATTGAGCCCACAATCAAACTCCCCACACTCTTAAGCCCTTACCCAAGTCAGCTAATCACACCTAGCAACTCCCTCCAACACCACCTAAGCATCATCGCCGATTGTTACCTCCAATAACTGTTAAATGACCACCCTAGGCTTCGGTACTTGGCCTACCCCCCCCCAAGTCCAATCTTAAACATATAAATCTTCCCTTACCCCTAAAGAATTCGGCTTAAATTGTCCTGAACCACCCTTATCCGACATTGTTGAAGAAGAATTGCAAAACCCGACCCGGTCGATCCGCACTCTCCACCTTGGTACAAACCTTTACTAGATTTCATTTTATTTATTTCTTTTTTATTTTTTGTTTAGTTGTTTCATTTATTTATTCCATGTAAATGTAATCAAATAAAAAAAAGAAGGAAAAGAAAGAAAAAAAAAAAAAGAAAAGAGAAAAGAAAGAAAAAGAGAAAGAAAAAGAAAAAAAAAGGAAAAAGAAAAGAGTATTTTTGCTTTGTTTTATTTTATTAGTTTAATAGAAATAAATAGACCTCTTTCTAAATTAGGACTATTTTAGAGTTTTCAAAAATTAAATAACCAATTAGGATGTTTTGGGAATTTTCCTAAACAAATCAAAACTGAGTAAAACGTAAACTCGATTATTTTCAAATTAAAACAAAACTAATCCACTAAAATTTTACAAAAAAAAAAAAAAACTACGTACGTCTGATCCCGAATAGTGGGTACGTAGGTACCTATGAGATGATGATAAAAATGAAAAAAACCTAATTTTCCTTTTTCTTAGATTATTTCATTTGTCCAAATTAGAATAGTTAAATTGAGTTCCGTCTTACAAAAAATAAAAAAGGCGATTTTTAAAAATTAAAGTTAATTTTGGAAAGTCAATGATACCCATAAGGGTTTAAAAGTTCTAACCCTCAGATCCAAATCCTCTGGTTTTTCAAAAAAGCCGTTTTATAACTTGGCTTTTTAATCAATAGACCAGTAGCTAAGTTATAACTTAATTCCTTTTTTTCGACTCCAGTCAGGTGATGACTCAAAATCATTTTAAGTTAAAAAGCATGGTTTTCTTTAAACCCTAGTCGAGGATCAGTATTAAACGAGTAGGGTTTAATACTGGTTGATTTAGGGAAGACCTAATTTTATAAAAAGAACCGGGAGTGTGAAAAACCAGGCTAGACAACTTGGTGACTCCACTAGGGACCCTTAGAGGGTTAGCCATTCGATTTTTTAAAATTAAGATTAATCTCTAAAATCACCTTAAATGCAATTTATTTACTCGTTTTCTATTATAATTGTGCTAATATCATTTGCAAATTTGGTTTTATGTATTTTTTAAGGGAGGGATTTATTTTACCACATCATGAATGCATGATAGATACGATTGAACTCGGGTCATCCTAGGATCTTAGGACGGGGAGCCATTGTGTAAAGTTTCGAGCGTAGTAGGGCAATCACTGTTCGGGGTCGATTATGCTACCCTACTTAAACTTCAATGTGACCAAGGAACTGTTTATTTGTAAACATGTAAGGTCACAAAGTTTAAGGACCATTAGAACCTACCTTTCTTGCATTACATTTCAGGAGGTCAACGAATGACTAACAAAACGGCAACATTATGACAAGATCTGGAGTTTTTTCCCTATATTCTTCCTAGAACTAATGTACATAGGAGGTTTTGTATATTTTCTTTTCTTGTAATTAGTCTTTCCATTGTAATTTATGCTTTTTTTGTAATGTTTTAGAAATGGCTAGCTCGTCCAATGCCAGGGTTTTCACTAAGGAGGTTCATGTCCACAAACTTACCAACCCAAAGCTCATACTTAGCCAGTAGTTTCAAACCTTCAACCTAAGAGAGCAACAGTTCATTACCAACAAAATTAGACTCATACTCTCATTAGCCAAAGTAAAGGTTAACATCAAGTTAGTAAGGGCCTTAGTCCATTTCTAGGAGCCCAAAGAAGTAGCTTTTCAATTTGGACCATATCTGATCAGCCTAACTGTAGAAGAGTACACCTAACTGCTCCAAGCTCCTCTTTTGGATGAAATATATGTCCCGAAACTCAACTTCGACGCAACCTACATTTTCTCAAAATTCTTAAGGATTTGTAAGATTGAGATAAATGAAGCCTTAGATGACTGCAACAAACATGCCATCAAGATACGAGATCTAGTCTATTGGTTCTAGAATGAGCCCAGCTCCAACAAATAAGCTTTGTTTCTAGGAAATTGGAAAGAAAACCGAATCAAGGCCTATGTGCTAGCAATATTCGCCATTATCTTGTTTCCAAGTGGGTCTCTTCTTATACACTTTAGGGTAACAGTATTAGTGGCTTAATTCTGGGAAGGTAAGTCTTATATTTTTGCCTTACTTGCTGAACAGATAAGGAACCTTAATTTCCTTAAGAAAAGGGGTTGCAGAGATCTCAAGTCAAGCATGGCATTATTAATGGTGTAGTTCGTCAGTCACATCAAATGCTTTGGGTTTAACTTAATAAGGGGAGCGTTCGTGAATAAGATTGACCTTATTGATTCTTTTGTCGATAAGATCAAATTACTAAAAGATATCCCTACCCTTCTCTGGATAGAAGTTCTAATTTTCGAGTAGAAGACATACTATGGATTTCCAGGTAGAGTAATTACTTTAGGGTCATATTGATTTGCAAGAATTACCATGCTGTGCCACTGATTGGAATGAGTTGTTGTACAGGCTACTACCTAAACAACATAGTAAGATAATTTGGAGGAATCCAAGACATAGTTTACAAACCTTCGTTAGAGCCATTCACTCTTAATCTCGAAGGGCTTCACTCTACAGAAAAGACATCTAAGCTTCACAAGATCAAAGCTTGGTGGGACACTCGAACCATAAGTCCAAACATCGATCCGAGTAAGTTCATAGGAGAAGTGGACAAACATCGGGTTACCAAAGAGTATTTATACAATTAGCTTCACAAAGTAGTTGAAATGCGATATTGGGCACCAAAAGTCCTTCAAACCTCCCCTGTGTGTCATAACTCTAAAATGGTGACCTATATGGACCAAATGAAAGCTCATATGGAGATCTTCTATAATGAGAAAGACAAATGGGCAAACCTATGTCGAGAATGTAGACAAAGGTTGCATGCCTTGGAACACTAACTCAAGATGGCTCAGAAGAAAATTCAAGAGTTTGAAAAAGCGATTAAGTGTGACTAAAAGAAGAAGAAAATGTCATCTAGCCCACATAAAAAAAGAAAATTAGTATAGATGAATTTTTACCTTTTTCCTTTCTTTCTATAATAAGACTCCGAGAATCCAAAGATAATAAATAACTTGCCGTTCTGTTAATCATTCATCGATCCTCTCCTTTTCATCCATGTGATTCACTTGCATTTCATTCATTTTCATTTTTTTGAAAATTAAAATGTTCGTGTGCTAACTTATTGAGAAGTGGTTTTAACCCCGATCGCCAAGATAGCTCCCAAACGTCAAACTTTCCAGAGAAGCCCTATCAAAACTCGTTCTCAAACCAGAATAGCCAACCAAGGAAACAACAACAACACCAATAATAGCAACCCCTAGATTATTGACACCATAGAGTTGAGGTTCCAATCTTTGGAACGAATAGTAGGAAAGGTTGCAGATCAACTGAGCTTTCTTGCTGACGTCTCTCTGCTTAGGTCTACGGCTCTATTAAATGAAGAAAGTTCCAAAACCCGATATGGAAAGAATACTGAAGCCCTACCCCTCGAAATATAAGAAGCCTACCCTAAAGTCAATTAGGGCTTTGAATCCTTTGAAACAGAAGGGGTATTTCCAAAGGCTAACCCAAATTTTGAGCCAAATACTTACTCATTTTTTATCAATCCAGAGCCAGAATTTGACCAGGACAAATTAAAAGTGCTTGAGAAATGGCTAACTCAACAAATTACAGAAAAAATGAAAATGCTCGAGGGGTATGATGAATTCAAGTACGTTGGCATAACAGACTTCTCTGCCTATGATTATGGAAGCTTTCCGAAAAAGTTCAAAGTACTTGACTTTAAAAAATACAACATGACTGGATGCCCCAAGCTACACACCTAGTTGTATGTACGCAAGATGGGCAAGTATGTACAATATGATCAACTCATGGTCCAGACCTTTCAGGACAACCTAATTGGCCCTGCCTTAACTTGGTACGCTCAGTTGGACTTGAATTAGGTGAATACATGGGAGAAGTTGGCCAGAGCATTCTACGAGCAATATAGATTTAATGTCGAAGTGGTGCCAATAATGATGGACTTGGTTGCCTTAAGGAAGAGGCATAATGAATCCTTCAAAGAATATGCTTAAAGATGGAGGTCCCTAACTGCAAGGTATTTACCCTTATGATTGAAAAAGAGCTTATTGTAACTTTCATTAACACTCTTGAGAGGCCTTACTTCACTCACTTGATCAGATAAGCCTCTTCTAGTTTTGCAAAAGTAGTGGCAACGTGGTATCGAATTGAGAGTGCCGTTTCCTCTGGCAAGCTACAAGAGACAGTAGATAGAAGACTACCCTCTACTAAACCTACCGCCAGCAGGCCTAAAGAAGCTACTATCAGCATGGTCAACTCAAATGCAAGACCCAACTCTCAAGTTTCTTTTAGGAGGAATCCTCCACCAGCTTAACCGCAGTATAGAAGTTAACCACAGGCTAGTAGAGCCCTGAGACAATTCATTAGAATACCTGTTCCACTCAGTCAGGTGCTTGAGAAGTTAAGGAGAGATAATCTGCTCCATTTTAAGGCTCCCAGTGAATGGTATAGGCCGAGGTTCTTTGATCCAATGCAAGATGTCAGTATCATCTAGGGCAGGTGGGCCATTCAACCGATTCGTGTTGGAGGTTGAAAAACAAAATCCAAGATTTAATCGATGAAGGTACTGTACAACTATATTTTGTGGAGGCTCCTACCCCAAACGTCGACAACAACCTACTGCCAAACCATAGACCCATCATCAATATGATATCTCACCACTTAGAATCTGCCATCAACATGATCAGTCTAAACTAAGAACCGAAGGTTTATAGATTCTACAAAAAAGAGGTCCTATAAGCTAAAAGGTACACATTCTACGTACCTGTAGCCCCTGAAAATTATAAAGCTGCCTCCCTTAACTACTAGGCAATAAACCAGGGGTAATCAAGCTCGCTTGTAGGGGGGATCACTCACTCCGGTAGAATCTATGATTCGAAGGAAGACCTGAAAAAGAAGGTTATACTAGAAATGCCAAGCACTGAATAAGCTAAACATGAAGAAGGATTAATTGCCTTCACCAAGATGATTAAGTCTAGTGAGCATAAAATAATGGACCAGCTCACCAAGACTCCAACACAGATATCCTTCATGAATTTGTTAATGGCATTAGACCCACACTGAGAAGCCTTATTTAGAACACTAAGGGATGTCAAGGTCCCTCATGAAATCCCAACTGAAAGGATTGGCTTTGTCACCAATTCCATCCTTACCATGGATCAAATTTCCTTCTCCACCGAGGAACTAGGCGAAAAAGGTACCTAGCACATAGAGCCTCTGTTCATAATAGTGAGGATAAATAACATCATCGCAACAAGAGTCCTCATCGATAACGGGTCATCTCTAAATGTCTGTCCTTTAGCCACCCTAGATTTATTAGGCGTCGATACAACTACTATCAAACTAAATTCAACGACAATAAGAGCTTTTGACCGATCCAGGAGAGAGATAATAGGGGAGATCGACTTACTAGTTGATATTGGCCTATAGACATTCAACATCTCATTTTAGGTTTTGGACATTCCAAGGACCTTAAATTTGTTATTGGAAAGGCCTTGGATACATTCAGCAGGGGCCATACTGTCAACTCTTCACCAGAAAGTTAAGTTTATCTCCAATGGCCGGGTTATCATAATTTTGGGTGACCCAGATTATGAAATCTATAAAGAGACGGTCATATCCTATTTTGGTACAGAAGAACAAGAGCACTTTGGGCTCCAAATGTTTAATGAGGTGTACATGATCACCAATCAGTAGAAGGAAGAGAGGCTGAAATTCAAAGAAGGCCAATTTAGGACCTATAGGTTAGGATACATTCCAACCCCGATGGAAGAATTGCAAAGAATGCAAGCCAGGGGTAGAAATGGTGACAGGTTGTATCACACTCCAATAGCCTTCCCTTTATTGTCAGAAACTTTCATCAAGGTTGAAGCCCAAAACTCAAAGCCCATTAAAGAAGGCACTTCCAACAAAAATAAAGGGGCTAGCCTATTCAACAAATCGCAGCACTTGAATAATTGGTTCTCCGTCCCTATGAATAATAATAAGTCTTCCTTAGGGTAAAGAATGAATCATGATCTAGTATTTTATGGAATTTTGTAATAAATTACCTCTGTTCTTCAAATGATTGTACTCGAAAGAGAGTTCCCTAAAATAAAATCAGTTTCTTTTCCCTTTACTCTTGCCTGACTTATACTTTTCCTTTTACATACTTTTCTTTTTTCTTTTTCTCCAGATCCTATGATTCAAATAAAAGCCATAGATACCTCGCACAGATAGGTGATGAAAATATTGATATCACTTTTGACCCTATTGGGTTAATCGTTGGGAGTAATGTTGATGACCATAATGACGTGCAAGAAAGCTGGTAAAAACATGAAATGAGTAGAATTTCCATTAACAAACCAATAAAGATAATTAATGTCGGGACCAATGACTACCCTAAGGTGTTGAAGATTGGAGGAAATTTGGAAGAAGACCAAAAGGCATAAATAACCACATTACTATCTGACTACCAAGATGTATTCGCATGGTCTCATGAAAATATGCCCCCGAATTAAACCCATCAATCATAGTCCATCACTTACCCACACAAGAGGATATCAAGCCTAAGAAACAAAAGTTAAGAAGGTTCCAACCAAATATCCTATTGAAAATTAAGGAATAAGTTAGAAAATTATTGGAAGTTGGTTTCATTGAGGTGTCTGATTATCCTAAGTGGGTAGCTAACATAGTATTAGTTATGAAGAAGAATGGAAAAGTCAAAGTGTACGTGGACTTTTGAGACCTTAATCAAGCAACCCTTAAAGATAATTTTAATAGGTTGAGAAAATTCTAACTAAAACTTAACCCAAAGAAGTGTATTTTTGGAGTGACTTTAGGGAAATTATTGAGTTTCATAATTAGCCATAGAGGCATCGAAGTGGACCCTGATAAAGTCAAAGCGATAGTTGACCTGCCCCTGCCACGCACACTTAAAGAAATCAGAGGTTTGTTGGGCCGTTTAAACTATATAGGTCGATTCATATCCCAACTCACAAACAAGTGTCATCCTTTATTTAAGTTGTTAAAAAAGAATGCTAAGATGAATTGGCACGAAGAGTGTGAGCATGCCTTTACAACAATCAAAGAATACCTCATAAACCCTTCAATTTTGGTAGCTCCAAAACCTGGGAAGCCTTTATTCCTATGCTCGACAATATTACCAAAGTCCATGGGGTACATGCTTGTCTAGAAAGATGAAGAGGGGAAGGAATGGACTGTATACTACTTGAGCAAGAAATTTACTAAAGCGGAGCAGAGATATTTAGAAATTGAAAGAACCTGCTGTACTTTAGTTTGGGTAATGCATCGGCTTAGACAATACATACTTTACTACCAGGTTGAATTACTGACTCAACATGATCCCTTGAAGTACTTGGTAGACAAACCAACCTTAATTGGTAGAATCTCAAAGTAGCAAATGCTGCTATCAGAGTTCGACATTATATACATGAACTAGAATTTGGTCAAAGGGCAAGCTTTGGCAGATCAATTAGTAGAAAATCTCTTTGATAGCATTCCCTAAGAAGTACAAGTCAATTTCCTCAATGAAGGTGTCTTAGTGGTTAAAGGAAACTCTGATAAAGGAGAAGATGACAAGCTACCAAAATGGAAAATATTCTTCGATAGTGCAGCCAATGTGTCTAGGTGTGGAATTGGGGCAATACTAATATCCCTTAAAGGTACTCAATATCCTATGGCCATAAAGCTCATTTTCCCATACACTAATAATATTGTTGAGTATGAAGCATGCATCATGGGACTCAAGATGACCTTAAAAAAAGATATTCAAGAATTAGAAGTGTATGGGGACTCCTTACTCATTATTAGCCAAGCCCAAGGAGAATACAAAACTAAAGATCCTAAGTTGGTACCTTATCACCGGCATTTAATGAAATTAACCGAAAATTTCAAAGGAGTCACCTTCAATCTTGTTCCAAAGACTCAGAATCAATTTGCTGATGCCTTAGCCATGTTAGTATCTATGATTCAGATATTTGGTGGAGTTGAGATTCAGCCCCTTACTATTGAAATTGAAGACAAGCCAACCTTCTACCTAACAATTGAAGATATGAACGATCAAAAACCGTGGTATCATGATGTTAAGACATTCCTACAACAAAGCGCATACCCCGAAGAGGTCGAGAAAAAGGATAGAAAGATAATTAGGAGATTAGTCACTCAATTCTCAGTAAGTGAGTCCACCTTATATCAACGCTCATTTGACGGTACACTCTTAAGGTGTGTGGATGACAAAGAGGCTAAGAAGTTAATGAAAAAGTACATGAAGGAGTATGTAGCCCTTACATGAATGGATATATGCTGGTGAAGAAAATCGTGAGGCTAGCGTATTATTGGTCAACAATGAAAAGTGATTGTATCAAACATGTTAGGAACTGTTATTTATGCCAAGTTTATGCAAATAAGATAAATGCTCCGCCTCAGGAATTACATGCCCTCTTAGCACCATGGCCTTTCTCAATGTGGGGTATAGATTAATTACTATTTTTTATGTTTTTTAGGTCTAATAGTTTTTCATAGTTTAGCATATTCAATTGACATGATACACTATTTAGTTAGACTAGTCCAACTATCCACATATTCAACATTGTTACACATAAATATCTACATTGCTAGTTCAATTAGTCATGTTCTTGCATGGTAGATTAGTTCATGTGTCTTTTGTTAGTATGTTGGTTAATTATTGCATTGAATTATTCAATATGTTTCAATGACTAATTTGATTTGCAAGTTCAATGAAGTCGATTAAACATACTAATTTGATTTGACACTAATCATATTTTCATGAAATTTGCAATTTCAAAAATTTGCACTAAGTCTGTTTATTTTTAAAAAAATCATTTCTTTTATAGAGATTGCATCTTTCACAAAAAGTAGTTTTCTAAAAAGGTTGCATTATTTTCCATAAAATTGCATCTTTTTCATAAAATTACGTATTTTTTAAATCTTACATAAAATCGCATAGTTTTCATACTTTCATAAAATTGCATTTTCTTTTCATGCTTACATAAAATCACATATTTTTTTAGGTCTGACGTAAAATTGCATCTTTTTCATATCTTGCATAAATAAACAATCGTTTTCATATCTTCCATAAATTAGCAATTATTTTCATACCTTGCACAAAATTGCAATCTTTTTCATATCTTGCATAAAATTGATTTTTCTTTCTTTTTTTTTTTTGCATAAAAATTGCATCTTTTTGATATTCGACATAAATGCATATTTTCATATTTTGCTTATCTTTCGTAAAAATAGTAGATTCTTCATAACCTCATACAAAATAGTATAATTTGCATAAAGATTATTGTTAGCATGTAGACATCCTATTTTTGCCCCTCCTCCTACCACCACCGCCAGCCCCCCCCCCCCACCCCCAACCTCCTTTTCTTTTTTTGAAAATTTTAGGATAGGGTAAAGAGTCCTAATTTAGGGGAAACAAAAAAAATAAAAAATTTAGAAAAATAAAAAAAATAGAAAATTTAGGAAAATAAAAAAAAAAGAATTACAAAAAGATAGAAAATTTAGAAAAATTACAAAAAATTGAAAAGTCACAAAAAATGGAAAAATAGAAGATTTAGAAAATTTATAAAACAATAAAATTTTTATTTTAGGATAGAATTTTTAATAAAATTTGGAAAAACAGTATCGTGCTTAAGCTTAATTCATATCTAGCTTAAGCAAACCTTGTTACATATGAATAAGACATATGCTAATGACCTAATGGATAAACATTTGAGCATTGGCATTGGGTCTAACTTGAGATCAAGAGTTCAAATCACACTAGAGGCATAAAAATGCCTTTTATTTTTGTTTTACATTCAACGTATTACCACATGTTAAAGAATCACTAGAACACATGTTTGGTCGTAACACGTAGCACTTCATGATTGGGCCTTGACAACATATCTTTCCTTCTCCTTCTCTTCTTTCCCTCCCTTTCTCGCATAAAAATAACCATTGTCCATTGTCCAAGCTAGACCACTCACCTTCGCACTCAATGTTTGTCTTTTCTCTCGAACCAACATCCAATCCTTACATACACTGACAATAGTGGCCACGCTTGAACCCAATCATATACATCGATGCCCCTTGAACAATGTGCACCACTGTATAGCCACAGTAACCGCGGCTACCAATTTCAATGCAAAGCCAAACCTAGCGATAGCAATTTGACACCAACTATACCTTAACCAACCCTCATACACACACTACTACGCCCACCAAATAGCACACATATACGCTACTCTCATATACAGACACCAACCTGACATCGCCCCATCAGTTGCCATCTTCCCTTTTGATCACCCACATACTCACAAACAATACGTTCATTATCCACTATCACATGCTCCATTCATAACCCCTCTTACCTCTATCAATGACTGGCCTTTCTTCCTCACTTGCGTGACAACCTAGATCTCTAAGCCATGCCCCTTTATCAACCACGAACAACACCCATAACCTGCAGCTAATATCCCTTACATGCATATGACTGCACAAAGCCACCCCCAACTAATCTTGACTCTAAAACCAATTTCTAACCTACCGCATCAGACTCTTAGTGTCAATACCCATCCTCTCACGTACACAATCGTGCCACTACCACATGTAAGCTCAGCCTCGACCACATAGCCACATGATGACTATACTCCTCTAAAACCTCCAATCCATCACTCTACCGACCAGCCATCACCTAACAAGCTTCGACTATAGCAACACCTCCTAATCCCTTATGACTGACTCCTAGACACATACACCACCATTAGCCTAAATCTGACCCTCTTTTGAATGACCACTAAAAACCATCGCACCGCCACCAAACGCCCTAATACTAATAAGATTTACATGGATTTAGCCTTCCCCGTAAAAAAAATTGGTTTGGAACCACCTTGGAGCACCATTGCCAACCACCTTCATCTTCTCTTAGCTTCCCATGTGCAGTGTACGTGAATTGGGTCAAGTAACCTGACTTGTAACCCGAAATCCGACCCCCGATTTCGCTTGCTGACCCGAGTCCGACTCGGATCTTGTATCGACCTGTGCACCCAAGCTTTATTGTTGGTCTGACCCTTTGCTGTTGCTTTATCTTTTTTATTTTATTATTATTTATTTATTCACTCATGTATTTGTAAATGTAATTGTTTAAAAAAAAAAAAAGAAAAAAGGCAAAGAAAAAAAAAAAAAGAGAAGCTTAGTCTAGTTTTATTTTTTATCTTTGACTAACACATAAATTAAAAAAATAATAGATAAAAATTAAAATAAAATAAGGGAAATAATATAAAAAAATTAATCATAAAAAAGGAAAGTGTTTTATAACTTAGAAAACCTACTTTTCAAATAAATAAAAAAATAAACTAACCTATTTTCTAAATTAGGAGTACTTTAGAGTTTCTAAGAAATAAAACCATGATTAGGACCCTTTAGAAAAAATTTTCCTTAAATAAATTGAAACGGATAAAAATGTAAACTCGATTTTTTTTTTCAGAAATTAAAATCAACTAATCTACTAAAATTTTATGAAAAAAAAAACCACATACATTTGATCCCGAATAGTGAGTATATAAGCAACTCTAGAGCGATAGTAAAAAAGAAGAAAAATTACTTTTTCCTACTTTTAGTTACTCAATTTAGTAAAAAATGAAAAATCTTAGATTCCCTCCAATTTAGTTTAAATTTAATATAATAGGACCCAATTCATAAATTAATGAATGAAGTTCATTTTTAGATGGTTTTAGGGGATTAAATCTAAATTTGAAAAGTGAATGGTATCCGTAAGAGTTTAAAGAATGTAACATCCGAACTCGTTTCTCTGGTTTTCACATACCTTTTTTTAAAAAAATTTTTTTTATCTACACGAACCAGTGTCTAGATCAAAACCAAATCGATCCATTTGGTTTTTACCTAAACCATTTCCCGACTTTAGTCGAGTGGCAATTCTAAAATTTTCTCAAAGGTAAAAAAAAAAAAAACGAGTTTTCTTTAAACGTTAATCGATGATTAATATTAAATGGCCAAGGTTTAATATTGATTGGTTTAAAGAATATTAATTTATAAAATCGAGAAGAAAAAATCAGGCTCGACATAGCATTTTTTAGTAAAATAGGGTAAAGACCTAAATCAGTAATATTGAGGCTTAAGCCCAATTCTTTTAGTCCATTTAGGTACACATGTTTAGTTACTTACTATAAATACCAAATAAGACTCCTAGATAAGGAGCTCCTTCTTTTATTCTCTCATTCTTCATAATACTTTACAATTCCATTTACACGACAAGAAGAGCTAACTTAGGTATCGAAATGGCCGTGCTGAGCACCCTCCAACGCCCCCTAAAGCCGTTTTCTTATTTTGTAGTTGTTCACGTACTGGGAGGAAAATCACCAGTCAACAATTGGTGCCGTCTATGAGATTAAGCAATCCATTCCCTACAATTTTGAGAATTTATCAAAACTTTGTGGTAACATATTTCTAACGTTTCACACATGTTTTTGAAGGGTATTTGATTTGGGTTTACGATTTCCCCGAGTGGTTTCTTCATCCTTGAACACCATGTAACACCAAATGAATTTTCAGAGTTTCGGAATTGGATATCCCAAAGTTACATAGTAAGACATTTTTCTTTGGGTGGATGCTTTTGGATCTGGTATATGGTTCTTTCTTCCATACTTTCTCTCCAAATCTGGACAAAATTTGGCCGTTTGCGTTCCTTTTTATATATCTTTATGGCCCTTAACTTCCTGACTAAAAAGAAAGACTCTTCTAAGCATGTAGATTGGAAATCTACAAAATTTGGCCGTTTGCATTCCTCAATATCCGCTCGTGCACTTTGAAAATTGGAAATCACCATGCCGTGTTCACTTCTACAAAATGCATGAAACTAAAAAAGAAAAAAAAAAAAAAAAGGGAGGGGAGACGTGGCGGTTGTTTCTTTCAAAAGTGTAATCACCGCAATTTCATCTTTTTATGGTTAATAACAGTTTTCCTCTTACAAGTTCATGTGTTCGAGTGACTGTAACTTCATCCTTTTGTGGTTTGTAACAGTCACTGTTCAGTTGGTAACTGTAACTTCGTGCCACAAGACATCGAGTAACTTTAGCCGAGTTCCATCTCACGTTAAACTTTGGTTTATGCCAAGCAAGTGCTGCCGACCAATGGCAATGGTCGAGACACCGCGCTTGTTCGATTCATAACAAATCACTGAGTTCCATGGTTGAGCAGTCAATTCAGCTTCCCTACTTGTTGAGTTCTGTGACAACAAACAAGTCAAGCAACTCTGGCAATCTAATTTTATCCTACTGCTACGTATATGGATAGCTCGACACGTATATTCTTGGCAAATATGGATGCTCTTCTATCCATGTGGATATCCGAGCCAATCGTCGAACAGCTTCATAGATTTCCAAATGCATTAATTGTTGCCAAAGCTTTAGTCTCCTTAGCACCGGATAACTCAATTTGAAAGTTTTGCTAAGCTGCTGAGATCGGCATTGATGCCGAGATATATCAATCGGCTTGCAACAATGGCTGAGAAGCCGAATAGATTCCTTCGAGACATTATCGAGCTCCATGTTTCGACAGCAGTTGGTGACCAGAACTTGATTTACATGCTGTCTACGCCTCAAACCAAGCTATCAATTCAATATCTGAGCTGTGGTTTAGAGCAAATCCAAGCAGAAATTCATTTGCTTGGCCCGAGTACTATACATGATTCAATCCGAAGCTAACCCAACAGTCCGAGCGGAGCTCTACTTGCCGAGTAGTCCACTTGCTAACCTACTATACGTTGCCAAGGGAGACCCGAACTCTTTCGACCAACAACTTTCGTCCGAGCTACTCGCCTTGTCAAATGCTCGAAGTCCGGCCTTGTTATATGCCAACTAATCTCTGTGCTGTGCATCCATCCAAGGTGAACACACCAACCCAATAAAGCTTCGCACGCCCTTGAGTGATGTGGTTAAGCTGGGCTATGGATTACAGCATATCCATAGACAGCCAACACAACAAAGCTAATCAACATAGCAGCAGTCCGGCATACACGCATACAACAACTTGGTTATAGAACTGAATTTCCTTTTTAATCAGGTCGTAACCCTAACAAATACTAGAGTTGTGCACTATAATCTGGGCATCACACCACGATTCATATGGAACTAATCGGCTATTACAGCAACAAGTGCAGTACATGCACTCTCACCCACAGCATGCTCACTTCTCTGGTCACTGCAAGCAAAGAAGACTTGAATTTCTAGCTTTATGTTTCCAAAAGGTGGTACCGATCCGCAGTTTTTAACTCCACAAGCCCCGTGCCGAATTGCTGAGAAGCCAAGCATGTCCAAGCTGTACCAAGTTTCCGAGAAACTGACACCGAGCTTTTCTATTGGCCTGCAAATAACCGAGATGCCGAGTTTTTTCGAGTCATACCAAGACCCCAAACTCCAAGTCGAGTTGCCGAAAAGATTGGCCGAGCAACTCTTGCCGAGTTGTTTCCGAACTATCATGCATACGGCAGTCCATGCCCGAGAAACTCTTGTCAACTACCCATCTACGTGCCGAACAGGACATTAACATCTGATAAAGAGGCGAACTAAGTATCCAATATCTCGAGCTTCCCCTACCGTTGATAAGTACCAATGCGTAGTTGCTGTCTAGTCACCGACCATGGACAAAACCTGAGCCAACATGTGGTACCAAACTTCAAGATGAAGTTACTACATGCTGAGCACTCGCTTCGGCACATGTACTTGGAGTTCATCATAGTAAAAGGTCAACTGCACCACAACATAAGCGACTCGAATTGGCACTTGGCTGTCCTTCAAATCGTTTGATGAACGCTGTGAACTGTGACGATGCTCGAGTCCTTGACATTCTTGTGCCTAAGCTAAGTGTGCGAAAATTGTAGATCCGCAATTATGTAAGCAGGCCAAATCCATTGCCGAGCTGTTGTTATTTGAAGTGCCGTGTGGCCTTGTGCTCGAACCATACTACTGTTTGGAGAATAGCGAATGCTGAGCTTCAAGTTCAACTCTTGAGACTCTAAGCTAAACTCTAGATCAAAATATACACTCCAAGCTATGAAATTATTTTTCCCCAGTCCAAGCTTTAAACCATACACTATTCCGCACCGTTGACCTTGAGTTGATCTCTACAGTTGGTGTAGCACCGACTTGAGTTATTCGTCACACCAAAGTCGAACTACACATGTTAAGAGCTTGCTACTAAACTAAATTCTCTGAATTTTAACGGCTTTCGTCTATCCACTATAAGATGCATGGAATTAGGCGAGCAACAGAAACATTACAATAGCAGCACTGAACTATCTAAGCTTCTTTATGCCTGAACCGACCCTCATATAGCCTGGTTGATCTATAAGTCCGATCTGAGTAGCTCGTAGACAAGCTCTTTTGTAACCAAAGGCTGACTCAGTCAGAGAAGAGAAATGGGTCCTTCAAAGGAGCTCTAAATTTTGCCCCACTTCTCGATCAGGTTCTCATAACCTAGAACAGGCCTGACATGTGCAACACACAAGGGATCTTTTGCTAAGCTATTAGGTATTCGTAACGAAGTAATGTTTGGATTGAAAGCACAAGTGGTCATACTACTATTATACTATTTAAAAAATCCGAGCTTCACTTACGCCGACAATAGTGTCCTACCAAGCTAGTTGTAGAAGCTATACACCACTTGCCAAGTTGTGTTTCACGTGTCGGCAAGCATTAATCATGCTAAGCCAAAATCTAAAGTCAACTTATGCCGAGCTGTTTTAAGAGTAGCCTATCAACGAGTTTATTTTTAAAGCCTCTATAAGAACATGGCTCAAGAGACGAACTAGAACGCATCTACAAGGTAAGTGACAACTCGATGCAATTACTGTGACCTTTGGTAACTAGTAAGTTGCAAACCTGAATGACTACGAGATTTATCCATACAGTAATGGTATTTAATTAAGAAGATTAGCAAAAGCAAATTTAGAGCTTATGTATGAGTAATGAGCCGAGTACAAACCAAGTGAGTCCTGAGTTGTTTTTCAACAGCAATACTGAGCTATAAGCTCTATACCACTCCATTACTAAGTCTCTTCCACTGAAGTCAACATTCTTGCTAATTAAGCTTCAAGAAACTAAAGTCCAACTTCATTGTCAAACCATCTTAAGGACTTTGCAAAGGTTTTAGCTCCAAGCAAGACAATAGTGCCCTTATATGTTGAAGTTGGGCAACATAGAATGGATCTTTAAATTCTCATAAGGCAATGACCATGTTTGCGAATAATCTTGCTCATGTGCGGTCTCATTGATGAAAGATAAGTACAACTTCATTGCTACCATTCATGATTTATTAATTATTTATCCTTCGAGATAAATGTTTTATAAGGTATCTTTTACTAATTTGTTGTTGATATTCACATTTACCTTATGGTAGTAAGTTATGTTTATCTACATGTTTCCTTATGATTTGAATTTCCACAATATGAGTTTCGACAAGCCTGGTGATGAAAAGTGTCAACCATTGGACATTTGTAATAATATATTTGATCCTTAGCGGGCTTATTTCTACCCCTTTCAGATATGAATACAAGGACTTAAAAATAAACCAGGGCGAGACTAATGCCCTCCATTTTGAGCCTACACAGATATAATCTACTAACGGGATACTCCTTAACAGCTCAAAGTCCTATAACTGGTATGGAGAATGAGTAAGTAAGCCAAAGTCCTATACTTTAACCGACAAGAGACTAACTAGCCTATTTTATGACTTTACTTAGCACAAGTTATACTCAGTCTGGATGACCTGCATGCTTCCTTAGACTTTTTAGGCACATTAGCCTCTTCAAGCCTTCGCCTTTTTAAGCGCACCAGCCTCATAAGGCCCTTGCCTCTTTATGCATTCTAGCCTTTTCAAACCTTTACTTTTTCAAGCGTATAGCTATATACAAGTGTTTTGACCACTCTCGACCTTTGCCTCATCAAGCATTTACTTCTTCAAGCACTCTAAACTCTTTAGGCTTGGATTACAAACTTTTCCATATACCCTACAAAATCAACCTCCATAAATATTCGCTTTGTCAAACTTGTCACCAAAGAGAGTAGGGGGCAAATGTTGATAGCGTTTTTTAGTAAAGTAGGTCAAAGGCCTAAATCAGTAAAATTGAAGCTTAAGCCCAATTCCTTCAGTCCATTTAGGTACACATGTCTAATCACCTACTATAAATACCAAATAAGACCCTCAAGTAAGAAGCTCCCTCTTCTATTCTCTCATTCTTCATAACACTTTATAGTTCCATTTACATGACAAGAGGAGCTAACTTAGGCATCAGCATGACCACACTAAAGTACACTTTGGCACTCCCGTAGCCATTTTCTTGTTTTGCAGGTATTCGCACACTAGGATGAAAATCACCGGTCAACAAAAATATCATGGTTTTCCAATAAATTGCACATGTACATAAAATTGCATATTTTCTAAAATTTGCATAATTAGATGTCTTTTAGCTTTTCTTTGGAAAAAAAAAAAGGGGAAAGTTTTATCATATAGAAAAAGGATTTTTCCTAAATAAAAAATCTCAATTTGAGTTTTTCAAAAATTAGGTTCCCTTAGGTTTTTTTCAAAATTTGGCAATAAAATTAGGATTTTTTAGGTTTTTTTTTTAAAAAATAAAGTAAACTAGAGAAAAACATAAACTTGGAGCTTTTTCCATAAATAAAAGCAACCCATATGCTAAAGTTTATAAAAAATAATAAAAAAAAGAGAACTACATTAGTCTTATCTCAATTAACGGATATGTAGGTACATTCGATACAACTGTTAAAATATAAAAAGAAAATTCATAATAAAAGTAATAATAATAAATCATTTTGCTTGTCTTTTTATGTTTTTTGTTTTGTTATGTCCTTTAGAAAAATTATAAAAAATAAAGGCCTATTAGTTAGTTTTCTATAATTATTGTATGGTGACTTTTGTCTTAATAAGTTAGCCTTCAAGCTTAGTTTTTTTAATTAAATTTTCTAAAAACATATTTTCTAGAAAATTCATTGATTAGTGATCTGATTTGTGTTTTTCCACCTAAATACCCTAAGGCAATATCCACATCACCGCCTTGCCATAGAATTTAATCACAACTTGGAATTAATTGTTGAAAATGTTCTTAGAAAAGTACTTCTAGCCTGCTAAAACTGCTAAGTTCAAAGTCGATATTTCATCATTTTCCTAATGGAGGGTGAGACCCTATTTGATACTTAGGAGTGCTTTAAGGACCTGTTAAGGTGGTGTCCACATCACGACCTCTTCCTTTAGATGCAAATCTAAACCTTCTACAATGGTCTTAACCCTTATACAAGGCAAACAATAGGTGCAGCAGTTGAGGGCACACTTAATACAAAGACACTTGAGTAAGTTTAGAACTTAGTTGAAGAGATGGCCATGAACAACTACCAATAGAAAAACCCTAAGAGAAGACAAAGAGTTGTAGGTGTGTTTGAGCTCAATGTAGTTCATTCATTGGCCACTAAGGTAGAAATGTTAAGTAAAAAGATTGACTCTCTTTCAATCGATTGATAACAACCTTAATACAACCCCAACAACTTCTACTAAGAAGGATTTGTAGGTAATGAACAAATGGAGTAAGCCGATTTTTGGGAAAATCCTTAAGGCCCTAGTAAAATCCATATAGTAACACCTATAATCCATAGTAGAGAGATTACCCGTAATATTTCATGGGGAAATCAGAATCAGAACTAAGGCAAGTAGAAAACCAACTTTGATCCACCTGTATTTCAAGGACCACTACTACCTCCCCCTCCTCAAGAGAAGAAATCCAATTTAGAAGAACTTCTCACTAAATATATTCAAGACAATAAGGCCCGATTATCTAATATTGAATCCTCATTGAGAAATCAAGAGGCTTCAAATTGGAATCTAGAGAATCAAACAGGTGAACTTGGAAAAATGATCTCTGAAAAGCAATAAGAGATACTCCCAAGGAACACCGAGATCAACCTAAGGGAACATGTAAATGTAGTGATCTTGAGAAGTGGTAGAAAGCTACAAGTTGAGAATAGTGATAGCAGGGAAGTAGTTGAGAAAGAAGTGAAGGTTAAGACTAAGGAAAGAGTAGAGCCACCAAAAGTAAACGAGTACAAGCCATCCATCCCTTAGTCGCAGTGCCTCAAGCAGGATTACATCGATCGGAATAAGCAACTCGGTAAATTCCTCGATCTTTTCAAATAATTACACATCAACTTACCTCTTATTCAAGCTATTTTGCATATGTTAAAGTATGTAAAGTTCCTGAAGGATCTTTTGTCGAACAAGAGGAAGCTGGACAATCTTTTAATTGTCACATTGAACGAACAATGTTTGGTACTTCTCCAAAAAAAGAAGCCAAAGAAATTAAAAGATCTAAGGAGTTTTACTCTTCCATGTGTCCTTAGAAATTTGTTAACAAATAATGCTTTAGCAGATCTAGGAGCTAGTATTATTTTGATGGGGGATAAATTGTTTAAAAAACTAGGGTTAGGAGAACCTAAACCAACATGCATATGCTTTTAATTAGCTTATAGGTCTATCACATACCCTAGAGGCATCATAGAGGATGTTTTGATGCGTATTCATAAGTTCATTTTTCTAGTGGGTTTTGTTATCCTTAACATAGATGAGGATCTTACGGTATCATTAATTTTTGGTAAACCCTTCCTAGCTACAGCTAAGGCGGTTTTTGTTGTTAGTGAATGTAAGTTTATCTCATGGGTTAGAGATGAAGAAATTGTTTTTCAGATTTAAAAAATAATGAACAAGTTTCTTGACTTAGAGGGCATAAACTATAATGTTGATTCGACTAATGCCATTGTTACTGAATGACCGGTTCATTAAGTCTCCAAGCGGAGGGGTGAATATGGGCCTTCGGACTAAGAACTTGTAAACCTCGCAAATTTTATATTTTAGATATAGAATTAAACTTAAGCACCAATAGATATTTTCTAAAGCCTACAAGATAGAAGGAATTAAAACCTATAAAACTTTTAATGAAACCTTAGAACGAACTTCCAAACTTCAATACAAAATTCAAAAATCTTAATTGCATACAAAAATTCAAAAATCTTAATTGTATACAAAAATCCTAAATTCTAAATTGAACCCTAAACTTAGAGAAAACATTATAACAGTAAATTAAACTTGAAATTTGTCGAATTGTGAAAATTCTATATCAGACAATTAAGGATATTCCTAAACAATAATAATTAGCTAAATTTAGCCAATTAAAGTGATTAAATCAATAAAATTATGAATTTTCGCCTATGAATGTACGTAATACTATACATGTGTAATAGTGATTAACTAAATTAAGATAACTAGAGAATAAAATTAAGAAATTACCCTACAAACATATATATTTTGCTATACATGTGTATAATTATGCGCATAATTTTAATTGCAAACGTTAAAATATACACAATACCATACAATGTTAAATTGACCCAATTAATCCAATTAAAATACCAATTAAATAAAATTATAATCTTGCTCCACACATATGAGTTAAGTCCTATACATATGTGACCTTATTCGCGTACAACAAAAAAATTAATTAAAAATTGAAATTGGAACCCTAAAATGAATTTGAAAACCTTAAAAATGGCAAACCCTAAATTTACCTCACAAATTAGATTTGAACATTAAATTAAATTTGAGAGCTCTAATTTAAAATTAAAGTCTTTAAAATAATGACTTGAAACTACAAATGAACTATAGAAACCTAAACCTTGATTAAAAAAAAAAGAAAGAAAGAAAGAAACCCTAAAGTCAAAACTATAAATTCAATCAAATGCTAATTTGGCTTAAAACTTCAAAATTCACTAACAAATGCAATTTGAAATTATGAAATTGAAGTGAAATATTAAACAATGGTGAATAATTGCATTAAATAAATTTAATATTTAATTTCAAAAAGTGAACAAAAAAAGAAGAAGAAGAAGAGAGAGAGAAGAACAAAAGAGAAAACCCTATATGTGGTACATGTAGCACCGGCAACCCCCATCCCAACCCTTCCCCGATACCTTCACTTAATCTTGTTAGTTTAACTAAGATGGAATTAGCAAGTTCAAATGCAATCAAAATAATTTAAGCTAATTCTAGTGACTTAACCTCACAATTATCTAAACAAGTCTTACCATTTTCAGCAACTTGCCATAAGCCAACTTTTCCATCAACCAAAGAAAGAAAGTAGAAGACTTAAGCAAGCTCCCTTCCTAAACCCCTTTCCTTTGTCTCCATTTAATCTCCTTAACAAATTAGAACAACTGATTGGTTGAGATGTAATGAAAAGAAGATTTATCTAATTTCCATGATGATAGGACTTAACCATACCATAATCAAGACAAGTCATTCCATTTTTTGGTCATATGTCACAAGTCCAAATGTCAATAAACTAAAAATGGTAAGATAGAAAATTGCACAAGCTTACTTCTTCACCTTCCATGCACTGGTTTTGGAACCCCAAGAGCTCTATCTTGTCAATTATTTTTCCAAGCTTCACAGGTTAAATAGATGGTACTTTGGAGCCCTTTTTGGATCAATTCTTCCTATCCCTCCCTATCTTATTTTACACTTCACTCTACAATGCAAATAAGGCTCCAATCAAACCTTCCTTAATGCATCTCTAATCGGTCGTAAGTAAACCCATCTCCTTACTTGTTTTCCTTTCATTTTCACCATAATCTAACACTTAAAACTTCTACTAAAGACCCTAACTTGCACCCCCTAATAGCATCCTTTTTCTTCCAGCCAAGCACCTACACTCTTCTATAAGGTTGCATCAGTTCAAGCCCTACATACACTCTACATATCTCCTTCTTCATTTCATCTTTCAACCATCTAAAACCTACCCTTACAAATCACCACTTAGGCTAATCCTTCTTCGAGACCTTAAGCCATCAAGCTCCAAGTAAGGACTTAAGGAACCTAGTGAGGAGCTTTTGGAAGAAGCTAAGACAGGGTTAAGGAAAACTCCATTTAGGCACCACATCCATACACTTCAAGTATAGGAAAGTTCCCCTTTTCACTTTGATATATTCTTAGAGTACTTATGTATGTGACTTCTTCTTTTCTTTCCTTATAGTATTTCTTGTAACTCTAGGATCCTTTTATGTTGGGAAAAGCTTGTGTAACTTTTCTTTAGATACAATCTTGTAAATGATAGTTCTCGTTGACTACAATGTGTGATCTCGCAAGGAACAAGTCTACACTTGGAGATATATGAGGAAAGCTTGGAAAAGTTGAGCAAAACACATAATAAGACCATATACGTTGCTAGACATTTGCTATAAAAATACTACAAGAATGTTTTCTTAACTTAGCATAAGTTGTTTAGACATAAAGATACAATTGGGTAGCTATATGATTAGTGTAGGTAGTATTGTTAAAGGAAACACAATTAAAATCTTAAGGGAAACTTCTTGTAAGTCACAGCCACAGGGATTTCTAACTAATCACCAATCTTTACACGCTACGAAATTTCGATAACCCAAAAGCGGAATAGGGTGAAAAAGTTCTCGAATAATCCCTAAAACAACTAAACATAATAATAAAACATAGGTAAAGGAATCAAACCCTAAACATTCAACCAAAAACCCTAAATGAAATAAGCCCTAAAACCCTAACTAAATAAGTAAGAAATAATGAAACCTAAAATGATCATCAAACCTTAGTTAAGTAATCAAATATCTTAATGCCACAAATAAACACTAATAGTAAGGTCAGACCAATCAATACAAGTAGCTAATATCACTAAATGATTGAAACCCTAACTTTTGAGCTTGTACACGAATCAAATTACTATAAACAAACACCAAACCTTAAGGAAACCCTAGGTACACGTGTAAGGTACTTAGATTAACTAAAGTATAGTATCAAAGTCTAACAAAACCCTAAACGTATCCTAATTACAATTAATTAGCCTAATCATGCTTAATTACTATCAATTACCTTAATCAAGTCCTAATCCATAACCAACTATCATTACATCTTAATTAACTACAAGCCAAACTTGATTAAGAACTATAAGACAATCCCTTAATTATACTTAATGCATCTTGTACCCTTAGGAAACAAGATCTTTCCTAAAGTGCCAATAAAGTTAGGGAGTACATGGTCTCTTTTTATGCCATGTCCTTAATTACCTAAATCATAAACAATTTGTTCCCCCACTCTCTCTCTCCCCTATGATCAGCCATCCCTTCTCCCTCACTCATTTTGTTTATTTTCATAAACCTTAAAACACTCTCAAACATCAAACCCCAAACCCCCTTCATTTCCTTCCTTTAGCCATACATACATACATACACCACACTACCGGCTACTATACCACCGCCACCACCATACTAAACCCTCCACCACCAAGCCTCATGCCACCCACACACATTCCCCTAGCCTACCAAGACACATATACCCTTACATACACTCCAAGCTCATGGTACATCCACACAAGGAGGCCATCCTCCATCTTGCTCAGGTAAGTACTTAAGTAAGTTTTTCCTTAGTTTTTCATGTAGAAAAGTATTAGGAACTTACATTTTCATAGGTGAACGTTACTTTGTAGCAAAGTGTTAAGTGTTTTAAGATGATTTATGAAGAATAAATTAAGGTTAGTAGGAATAAAACACACTTTAGTAAGTGATATAAGACTAATAGCTAAAATAGTGTAGAGTAGTGATGATTTTGAGTTTTGATCATTGAGAAATATGATGAAATCCTACTTCCTTCTTCATGCCATAACTCACATGTCTCCCACCCTACATTCCTAATCATTTTTATGTGATGATTATAGTTTTAGATGAGTAAATACATAAGATATTTAAGTAGGATCATCATAAAACCATGTATTACATGAAAATGGAAGAATTGACCTTAAGAACACTAAGAGGCCGCCACTTCCACGAACCCACTAGATCTATAAAAATTGTTCTATTAGCTTAATGACATGTTTATTTAATGTTAAGTATTGTAGACATCTTATTTTTGCCCTTACCCCATACACCCCTCCCTCCCTTATAAAAAAAAAAGTAGAAAGTTTACAAAAAATAAGAAAATAAAAAAATAAAAAAATATATATAAAAGTAGAAAATTTAGAAAAATCACAAAAAATAGAAAAATTGGAAAAGTCACAAAAAATAAAAAAATTGAAAAAATAGTTTTTTTTTTTTAATAAATTAAGAGATAAGCATTGGGCTTAGGTTAAGGTATGAATCTAGCCCAAGCTAATCTTAATTGCACATATGAATAAAGCATAAGTTAATAGCCTAATGTTTAAACACTTGCACATGGCATTGGGTTTAGAGGTCTTAGGTTCAAATCTCACCAAAGGCATAAAAATGCCTTTTGTAATTTTTCTACGAAACATACATAACATGTTGTTACGTGTCAGGGGTTCACTATGCCACATAACCTGACGAGTGGCACTATTTGATTGGGTAGCAGCTGATCATGTGGTCAGCCACTCGTCAAAAAGTAGTTTTCTGAAAATTCATCAATCCTACTCCCTAACTCCAATCCAAAATTCATAAAAAAAACCCTTCACTCACTCATTTTGGTCATCGAATTGCCTCAAACCACCACCCTCGAGCCACTGTTGTTGAAGAAGACTAAGGATTGACCCAAATCTTGCTGATTAGACTCGAATACGACCAAGCCGATTCGAAGCTCGCTCCAATTCTGACCTGTGCACATTCTTCTAGTTTAAATTGTTCCGGTTTTTATTTTTTTATTTTTAATTATTTATTTATTTACATATTCATTTCTCCTTTGTAATTGTAATTGTATATAAAAAAACAAACTTAAAGATAAAAAAAGAAGAAGGAAAAGAGTAAAAAAAGAAAAAGAAGAGAAAAACAAGAAAATGAAAAAAAAAAAAAACTTAGTTTATTCTTATTGTTTATTTTCAATTAGAGTGTAAAATTGAAAGAGATAAAATAAAATAAATAAATAGGTTAGCGAATAAAAATCATTTTGAGACTTGAAAAATTGGTTTTTTACAATAAATAAAAGTAAATGATCCTAAATTATGGCCTTTTTAAGAACTTTTCACCAACAAAGCCCTGATTTAGGACCTTCTTAATAAAATCAAATCTACTAAAAAATGTAAGCCTGACACATTTTCAAAATTAAAACAAATCCAACACACTAAAATTTTACAAAAAGAACTACGTACGTTTGATTTCGAATAGCAAGTATATAGATACATTCAGGGAAACATAAAAAGTAAAAAAACCTATTTTTCTACTTTAGTTTAAATTGTTCGATTTGTTAACTGATGATTAATTTTTTTTTATAGGATAGTTTTGAAAGGTAATTTTAAGGGATTAAACCTAAATTTGGAAAATTGATAGTACCCATAAGTGTTTAAAATCCTAACCTACAGACTTAATCTTCTGGTTCTCAAAACTGTTTTGTAAAATTGGTTTTATTGAAAGACTAATAACTAAATTATAATTAATTCACTTAATTGGTTATAATTTAACTCTTTTTCCGACTCCGGTCGGTTGGCGACCCAAAATATTTTCAAAAATAAAAGAACTGGTTTTCTTTAAACTTTAGTCGATGATCAATATTAAACGGTTAATATTAAATAAGAAGGGTTTAATATTGATCGGTTTAAAAAAGACCAATTTATAAAACCGAGAAAAATATAAGGCTTGACAAGTATGATTTAAGACTTAATTAACCAAGTTAAGTAGGTTAAAATGTAGTTAATACCCTAAACTAGCTTAGTTAGCGATTATAGGATTAAAAATGGTGCTAATGACCACAATGACCATAATGTCTAAATCTATAAACCTAATAAAAGTGGGCTAAACTTAAGTCCAGTGTTGGGTTTAAGCCCCAAAAGACAAATGAGCTTAAGCTTAAGGCCTTAAATAGTAATTTAGACTCATAAAGTCCAAAAGAACTAACTTTACAGCCCATGTGACTAAGTGACCAAATCTAAACCTTAGGTTAAAAAGCTTATAATGAGTTAATTAAAAGGCTTAATAAACCCAAAGGCCCATCAAAGACACCTATCATAGGCTCCTTAGTGACTTAGAGTTTTAAACTTAATGAAAGAACCCATTTAGACCCATAAGAGTATTGCCAATGCCCACTTTAAAATTTTAAAATATTGGCTAGAAAAAGCCCATTTAAAATACTTAAAAGAAGTCTAACTTATTAAGTATAAGGCTCAAGGTCAAAAACCATATATGCTTACAAAATGCTTGTTGCATTAGAATTTTGCTTACAAAATATCTTAAATTAATACAAACATATATGCTTGTTGCATTAGAATTTAGGATCTTGGAGTGTCTGAATATAATTTATTGGCTACTTATGAATCTAAGCTAATAAATATTTGACCCTTAACTAAATCAGACATACATTACATCTTGTAACACGAAATTAAGGGCGTCAACATCACGTAGTAGAATGGGGGATCATGCCTAGTTGTATCATGTTGTATAATGTATATTGAGATTATTATCGTATGATGTATTTCATACAAAATGTTCCTACCTCAATCTTTAGGAACTACTCGGCTCTAAGGAGTGCCACCTTGTGCTTGAGGTCATATTGTATCTACTATTGAGGGTGATATTATTGACAAGAGACTTCGAATTGGACATAGATACCTAGGTCCCGACGTACCTAAATTCTTCCTAACTCGAGCAACGGTGAGAATTAAATACGTTTTTCAATGCATTCATATGTTTGATTAATAACTTATTTGATATTATTTGTTAGTAAGGCGGGAAGGTTACTTACTAAGCAGTTGAGCTTACCCCCCTATAATTTCTTATTGCGGTAGGATCTTTGGCTGGAGTTGGGCCGCGAGATGCCTAAGGTCAGTTGCATTAACTTGGGGTTGATTGTTGTGAAAAAGATGAGAGCTCGAGTAAACAATTTACCTATATTTAAACTCTCTATATTTTTTATTATTAAGTATCTTTAGTTTGTTAAGTAGATTATACTACTACCGATATCCTATTCTAGCACTATATGATTGTCTTAGGGAAAAACTGTATATTCCCTTTAAATTTATGTTAAGGTTAACTTGGAATGAATGTTATGATTTTTAACTTTGTGCTTAGCTATTACTTAATGCTAGTTACTTAGAGAAAGTTGTAGTTATGAAATGCCTTATGTAGTACGCCAAAGGCCCTTGATCAAAGATAGTGCTTGATCTCGAATCTTCCTGTATAACATGGCGATACTACCACGACTTGACCCCCCTTATGGTTGTGACAAATCTTTTTGTAGAATAAACTAACAAATAAGAAGTAAAAACATAGAATAAACAAGTGTTTAGTTGGTAGACAAGCCGGTTTCGGGCCTTGAGTTAGTATGTAAACTAAAATTGAAGAAAACAAGTTTAGAAGTTGACTCTAGGAGCCCCAAACCTAACTAACCAGATCTAGAAGTAACAAAAGAATATGGATAAAATCTTGATTTGTCAAGTTTTTAGCCTAAACGTAGAAGTCTAATAGAGATAATAAGCCATGTAAAGCTTAAATGGGCTATAAAACCCAAAATGGGCCCATAACCCCTAACCGAGCTTAATAAAACCTTAGAACCAACAACCAAAGCATGATAAAAACACTTAAGAGAACCCTCTAAGAACTTCCTAAGCCCATGAAGATGTTTAGTAAGCCTATCTTAAGAACAGAGCTCAATCATGACATAAAATTCGCTTAAAGACACATAGAATAAAAGTTAGACTTAAGATAAGGAATGAACATGGGATTCAAGGAAACCAACCACACATGAATAATAAAGCCCAACAAATAGCCAAGGCCTAAAACAAGCCTAAATGACAAATAGGAAATTTCTATAACTGGACACAGACTTGCCTTTGGATTATTATGATGATGGAACGACTTAACCAAGTAAATACTCCCAATGATTCCATTCTTATTTTATGCTTATAGTTAGTGTACCTAAATTCTATACATTAACAAATTGATGCTTGGGGTTTCGAATATGCATGTGGTTGATTATTAGTTGTTTGTTGTGCAAATATTATTAAATATAATACATGTGGTTGTAAGATCGACTACTACATGATTGGATGGTTTGTTGTTATTTATTGATCACCTAATAATTTCACTTAACCATATACGGCTCATGTAAACTAAATGGTTCATGCATAAGCACAACATTGCATTATATATTAACTACCACCTTACGCGAAAGGTAGGAAGGGCTGATAGGAGTAGTAGCTCTTGAAGGGATTATTTTGAGCATAAAATATGTGCCATATTTATTGAGTCCCTATCTTAACCTACGAGTTTACTAGGTACCAAAAAACGCTAATCGTATAGCTAAATGCCGTGTCTTGTAACTTCTACTTAGGGCATGTAACGTGGATTATGGAGGTCACTATACCACTAGACCTGGGATCTCATTATTGTTAGTTTTGACAAATGAAAAAGTTATAAGTACAGAAATGTTTAAATGTGTATATAAGTACACTAGTTTAGCTAAAAACTTAGGTGCTAGAACCTGATTGATGATTTGTATCGGCTAATAATCTCCAACCCTGACTACAGAGGGCATAATTTTGAGTTGCATGTAGTTCTTAGACTACTGCATCTATTTGTTGTCATATTGTTTGGTTCATGCATTCATATGATTATTTAATTAATTGTTTGATAGCCTACTTGCCAATATATTATGAGAGATATCTAACTAAGCTCATATAGCTTACTCCCCAATAGTTCTTCCCTTACAGGTTGATTGATAGCTGGGACTAGGATAGGAGTCAAGCACAGAGGGAAATCATTGAGTGGCATAATGAAATGTTAGAATTCAAAAAGGGTCATATAGTTGATTTAGAACATTTTGTGAAACAAATAATATCTTAATTAAGTTTAGCATCTTTAGCAAGTTTTAGAAATTTTAAGAATTGTCTATCCTATTTCATTATTTGGTAAGAGACATCGATTCTCTATAGTTTTGATGAATTATATAATAATTAGGTATCCATAGCTATTTATTAAATAAGTTAGTTATATGTAATATAATTAAATGTGAATAATAAATATATAGTCAGAGTCTTACAACCTTTTACTTACGCGATGATTTTCATATAATAGGTGCACACGTGTTATGAAAATTTTAAGGCAATCCCATGATGCCCCCTATAGGGTCATTACAAAACTGCTGCTAGTAAGCTAAAATAGGTATGGCACTTACTCAAAACTTCAAGGTAAGATATCTTGTAAGAGCCTTGACCCATTAGAACTTCAAGGTAAGATATCTTGTAAAAGCCTTAACTGGTCAAAACTTTAGGTGGAAAACCCATGAATTTTACGTTTTGGACTTAGAATCAAATTTAAAGAACCAATGATATTCCTTATGCTTAATTAGACTCAAGAAATTAAAACAGACAAAAATTTAAATTAGAACCTTAAAAAACTAACTCGAAAAACCCTAGAGATAAAGTTTGACAAAACCTTAATCACTTACAAAGTCTCAAAACCTAAGTACATGTGACCACAAATTTAAAAATCCAAATTGAATTACAGTCATAAAATCTTATATTAAACTCTAAACGCAAAGAAAACCCTAAATTAAAACATTTAACTTGAATTACATAAATCATATAAACTTGATAATAAACGGTAGGATATATCTACAAAAGACAACGATCAATTAAACTAAGTCAATTAAGTTAACAGATTAATGAGATTACTAATTTACCCCAAATGATACATTTTCTCCAAAAGTAAAGCTAAAATCATAAGCGCACCTTCAAAGCCCACAAACTCTCATAGAACTCTAAAACATGAGAGGCCCTAAAATGAATTGAAAACTCTAATTTAGTGTCAAAAGCCCTAATTTAATTAATAAACTCTAATTATATAGCCACATTATTAAGTAATTACTAATAATTTACTAAATTGGTGGAATAGCCCCAATTTGGCTTCTAAAATCGTAATCAATTAATAATAATCAATTCTAACCCATAGAACCCCTAAATTCATTAGACAAAATGATCTAATAGGCTTAATTAACTTAATTAAATATGCAAAACCCTAAATTTTGTCTAACTACTATCATCTACACTAGTAATTAGAGTCATAAGCTTGAATTGCATTCTAATCATCTATATGTATTCATGCATCATAATAAGCTAAAGATAATCACAACTAACTATATAAGATAAGAGAATTAGTTGGAAAAACAAGGGACAACTCACCTTTAATAGACAAACCATTGCCTCAATTGGCAAAAATCATAAAAAGCAAATTGGTCCCTACTTATACTTGTACTGTGCAATCAAGAATGGAAGGGATTTGTTCTCTACTACACCCACTCATAAGCAATCCCTTTTTTGACCCCTCTATCTATAGTTTTACTCTATCTTCTTTCCTAGAATGAACCCTGGAAACACTCTCTAAGCACACAATCCAAAATAAAAATAAAAACAAGAAGGAAGGAAACAAGAATAAGCTTGCCGAACCTAGCTGCCTACCCAAATGCCCCAAGCTATAACTCCCCACCACTACCTCTAAACAACACAAAACCACTTGCATTTGAATCATCTTTCATCCCCCTTTCTAGATGAGTAACATCCTTGAATAAAAGAAATCATTTTTTTTTTGTCAAAAAAGGAGTGAAAAGAGACCCTTTGAATTTCCATTGAGGTAAACTTATACTATTTCAACTTTCTTTCTAGTTTGACTTTATAAGCATGGTTCTTAAGCTTAAAACTAAGGGAAAAAATTATTAAATGCCACCTTTGTTTTACCATATTTACATGTCCATACATATGCATTTTCTTATATTTTTATTGTAGTAAACATATTACATGTAACTTAGAAGCACATAAGTTGTATTAAGATGATAACTGGAAGAAAAGTAGAAGAATCATCATCATATCCTCATTCCTATGCTCGAGCCAAAATATAACGTCCTGAGCCAAAAGTAGTGATTAGCTAAGCCAACAAACACTAATGAGCCAATTTCAATCACTTGGCCCAAAAGTTTCAAGCTTATTTTGATAAGGTATTTACAACCATGACCTTATAAAGTAGTACAACAACTTTCCACAATCCATATAGGATACTTAACCATAGGTCTCATAGTCTCCTCCCCTTAACATGTGACATCCTTGTCGTAAAACCTCACAATTGGGCTTAGATTTTCCTATAATGCCCTAAAAGAGGGCCTAGTAGTTTTACTTAAAATCTTCATATCACGTATGCAACCATGATATAAAGACCGTCTTACAAGTCAAAGGTTGCAAGGCTCTAACTAGTGAGTTTTTAAGGGTACTTATTTATTTTACATACATTTGCTTATATATATATATATATATATATATATATCTGTAAGTGGTTCAACAATCCACAGTCACTAGAACTATAGAGAGTCAAAATCACCTACCAAACAATAAGAAGGGGTATCTATATCTCGACAATTATAATGCTACTAAATACCTTAAAAGTTTAATTTGACTATACAACTTGCTTTCCTAAACTTATATTCTACCTTCTTAGCTCATGGAGCACTTTACACTCGAATCTTAGTCCATATGAATGCATATACAAGCATATGCAATGCAAACAGTATATACAATTGGCTAGTAACTATATACAGCACGGTTTTGATGCCTACCGTTACCCGAGTTAGAAAGTATTTAAGTACGTCAGGACCTAATTATCCATGTCTAACAAAAAATCTCTTAACAATATAACCACCTTCACTAATAGATACGGCTTAGCCTTAATTAGAAGGTGGTACTCCCCGAAGTCGAGTAGTTCCTAAAGGTTGAGGCAAGAACATGTCGCATGAAATACGTCATATGATAAACAATCACAATACATAATATCAATATGATCTATCCAAGCATGATCTCCCACTCTACTATATGGTACTGACACCCTTTAACTCATGTTATAAGATGTAATACATGTCTAGTTTAATTAGAGTTCGAATATTTATTAATTCTGATTCATGGGGCAGTCAAGCAAGTATATTCTAAACTTTCTAATACCTTATGTTCTAATACAACAAACAACGGTGTTTGAAATATCTTAAGATATTTTGTAAGCATAGTTCAACCAGAACAAGTACACACAAGTTCTCATATATCCCAACATACATCAAGTTCACTTATCATATATACTTAGATAGTATACTAACTACAAGCACAAAACAAAGTAAAATAAGGGACGATATACTCACTCAGCTTGAAGTTTAGTATTCTCAATAGTCTTTGGTAGTCTCGAACTTGGTATCGCAAATCACTTGAGTAAGATAATTAAAGTAAATAATACTCATTTTATACATAATCTATTCACTAGCCTTGCTATAATTTCCCTATTTCTGCTTATTTTGTATTTTAGTCAAAACTTTCTCTTTTTAAGTCAGAATTTCACATTCTAATAGTCCATTTTCATTGTTTTTGAGTGTTCTTTCATTTGATGAAGTCCTTTTAAGGTATTTAGACATGTAAGAATTCAGTTTATGCCAAACAAGTTCGTTGTCGATGGTGATAGTTTGACTACTTTAGGATTTAGGCCTGGATTTGAGCCTAATTTTGGGCTTTGGACTTACTTTTGAGTGCCGGGCCTTACACTTGACCTTTTGGGCCATTATTTAGGTATTTTAAGTTTAAGTTTATGATCAAATTCCATAACCTTTAATTTGAGCCTTAATGTTACTCTTATGGGCCCAAAGGGGCCATTTTTAGTAATTTAAGGCCTTAGCTTGCTAAAGGGCCTACAGGGGATAGCTTTAATGGGTATTTTATATTTTAATTTATAAGTCTTTTAATTTGGGAATCAGATCTAGTCACAAAGTTATTGGGCTTTACTCTTGGTTCTTTTAAGGGATTTTTAGGGCTTATCTTGCATTTTAGGGCCTTAAGCCCAACTCTACTTATTATTTTAGGCTTAAGCCTACTAAAAGCCTTAAGATAAGTCTATTTTCTATTATGATTCAGATTTGATTCTTTTCATTTATTGGGCTCCTAATCATATTTCTAAGGCTTTAATAACTAACTAAGCTAGTTTACCCCCAATTTGCATTTTAAGACCTTAAACTTGATTCTAACTTATTCTAATGGGTCCACTAAATAACCCATGTAACTAAGTGTTTCACATCTGGTTCATTTCATCAGTGGGATTTTAAACACTATTCGTAAGGCCTTAATCACTAACTTAACTAGTTTAGGCCATTAACTTATCATTACCCTACTTAACTTGGTTAATTACATCCTAAATCAAACTTAACACTAAATAATCATGTTATTAAGGTAACAAATCAAAATTTACAGATTTGAAACTTTCATGAAAGTGGTGGCCAAGTAGAGTTCTTTTAGGCTTTCCTTCAACTTCTTCCATCTAAAACTTATTTTAGTATGTTTTCTTGTTTTAATCACATTTCCACTTTTTTTAAGCTAATAACATCATCTAACATGGTGAAAACAAAATGGATACGTATCAAGGAAGGGGTGGCATATATGGTACTTAAGGTTTCATAGATTTTAATCAACATTTTTTTAAGTTATCTGCATAAAACTATCTCCTACACCTTTAGAATACAAATAGTAAACTACCTAAGTACATGAATGAATGTGTCATTATAAGGCTCTAAAATGATATGTACATGATTATAACATATTTATAAGGTATTTCTAATCTTGAACTCTCAAGATATCATAGGTATAACTTATGTGAACAAGAAAATCAAGTCAGGTGAGTTTTACCTTAGGCTGGTCTGCACATGTTCTAACTTTTCCACTAAAAAATAAAGTTAAAACTTACTCCTTTAAGAGAAAATGTTTGTTAGTTAGAAACTAGGGTGTATGTGAGATCTTTTGGTGCAGTGGCATATGGTGTCAATAAAACCAAAAAGTGTTGAGGTACGCAGGGGGGGTCCGACAGCTCCTTTTGGTTTCTTCCCTTTTTCCTTTGGCTTTTGTTTAGGTTTCTTGATAGTGTTTCATAGGGTTTTCTATACATAAAAAATGGTATCAAATGACGGTTTTGGAAGGATGAAATGACAAATATTGAAGGTGGATTGTGGAGGACAAGAGGTGACTATTTTGTGATAAGGCTACATAGACCCCTCTTGGTACTATTGTACCTCGTTTGCTTTTTGCCAAATGAGGGGAGATTTTATCTCCTTAAGGACAAGTGTCCTTTAATTCTCAATTAATCTTATGTCATTTGTTTTTAATTGAGTTTGACTTGCTACTAATTAAGATATAATGAGAGTTGGTAGATTGATTAAAGGGTAATTAAGCTAATTAGTCGCAATTGTACTTAATTAAGCAATTTAGGCCTAATTAAGGTATAAATAGGGCATATTTTATCACTTTAATTAAGTTCATTGACCTATGTTACTTTGTTTGTTAGAGTCCTTTATTATTCAAGACCGATTAAGGTTTTTGGACCGCATACAAAGTTGGCGATTTAAGGTTTCCTAGAAGTTACTTGTGATCAGCGAATAGTTTAGAGGTATACTTAGGGTTTGTTAGTTGAATTAGGGTTTTGAACTTCCAATTAAGGTTTTACTCAATCTACTGATATTTTTCAATCGTCTTAAGGTTTTTCGCATATTAAGGTTTTTTTTTTATAGGATTTTACACGTACAATTAAGGTTTTAATTTTTTACTCTCTTTAGGGTTTTTCGACTTATTACTTAGGGTTTCTAACTTATTATTTAGGGTTAAATCATTTTATTTATGGATTTTATTATTATATTTGAGCAATTCCGAGGATTATCTATTAACTCTTGTATTTTACTCCGAGTTCAAATCCAAAAGTTTATGGGGTTCATATTGTCTCCCTAATTATAACGTTGGCATTCTTAATAAGATATTTTCATATAATTATTTTGTTTCATACTATTAATCTTTCTTGACCTATATTTAATTATGATATAAAACTCAATTAGCAAATTAAGGCATAATTAAGTTTCTTATTCTTAATTACTAGTACACTTAGCATAAATTAGGTGCATTTTAAGGCTTAATGTGTCAAATTAAGTTAGTTAAGCCCATTGGGTGCTCTTATCTAATTAGTTTAAGGAATTGAGACAATTTTTGTTGTTCAAATACGTTTTAGAGGGTACATTAGGGGTTTAGGACAATTAAGCAATTAATCTTCGATTAATAAATAGTTTTATTATTTAATTAGAGTATAATAGTTGGATTAGGGTTTTCAACTTTAGATTAGGGTTTTACAATCATTTTAAAGATTCGCATGTATTAGGGTTTCAATTAGGATTTTAGTGTTTGAATGTTCATTTAAAGGCTACAGTATTCGTTTTAAGGTTTTGAATTCATTGTTAGGGTTATCTATACCAATATTCATTTTTGGTTTAACTTACCCTTTATCGGTTTTAGAGAGCTCTTGTGGGCTTCGACTATTAGACTCTTTCCTATTGGGTTTGGGGTTAGTTCCATTAGATTAGGTTGACCTTAGAAGTCAACATTAGTTATTGGTATTTATTTATAAGATTTTAGGGCTTTTGAGTGTAGGGGTTAACTAGGACTTGGACTGCCATTTGGGGTTTTAAGAGTTTAAGTTCAAGTTTTTGAGAGTATCTTTTAGGTTCAAGATTAGTCATTTTGCCAACATTAAGAGTATCTTTAGGGAGACTTTATTAACTTCCTACCTCTTATCTAAGAAATTTACGGAGATTACATTTCTCCCCTTTTCGGTGTACAATTTGAGCCATCTACTACCTATAAGTCATTCTGGAAACATGCAAGGAATCATGGCCTAGTGACACTCCTTACCTTCCTCAAACCTCTTCTTTAAATTGGAGTTAAACCCAAATCATTTACCTACTAGCAGAGAGTCTACTTTAATACCATTTGTAACATCTTAGGCCAAAAGCAGCGAATAGCTAAGCCAATAAATACTAATAGGCCCATTTCAACCATTTGGTCCAAAAGTTTCAAGCTTGTGTTGATAAGGTATTTACAGCTATGGCCTTATCAACTAATACCATAACCTCCCATAATCCATATGGTACACTTAACCATGGGGTCTCATGTAAACCCTACTACTTTAGGTGATATTTAAGTAACCAAGAGTACTTCTCTATCATTCCCAAAGATTAACTAAACTAAGAATTTAAGTTTACATTTAGAAATCGAACCTAATTCTTCAATTCAAAAGTTTTGAAGTCAATAAAAACCCTAATATGGAAATAACGAACTCTAAATCATCCAAAACCCTAAACCTTAGGATGAGCTATAGATACTCTAGAATAATGAGACCCTAAACAAATAATTGAAAATTCAAGCTTAACCAAATTTTACTCAACTATAAAACTCTATAATTTCTTTTAAGAAGCAAATCATAATGTATGAATTATTATAAGAACTGAACCTTAAAAAGAACATACATGTAAGACTTCTAACCAACCAATTATATTCATTTTCAATTTGAAATTAATTAGAACTAAAGAAAATAGTGAGACTTGGAATGACTTATCATTTGATAACTCCTAAGAGATTAAGATAAGGCAATTTCCTTATCTCCCTATAAGTTATACTACACATAAATAAGTTATCTATCTAATCAATTTGTTTAATTCCAAAATCAAGTTGATTGGACAAGCCCATGCTCTAAAGTATACACTCCATGTCAATTTGGAAAAGGAGGAAAGGCATGCCATTCCTTGTCAGTCTAACATCCATTTACTTATTTATCACATCTACTATTTGTCCTAGCATACTTATATCATTCAATGATTACATGAGAAGCTTATGCACTAATTTAGAAGCAACAAAAAAGACATTATTTTTGAAGCATTTGTACATAATCCCAATCAGCCCTCCAACCCACAAATCCTCTCATTCTCTCTCACTTTTCCAAACACTTTTAGCTTACAAACAAACAGGAAAACCAAGCCCCACTTTCATCTTCGCTACCGCCCTACAAATACACCCCATACAACACAAAAGTATATTTTTGTCACCTCTACTTTAATCGACTCAAAAGGATCACTTTAGATAACCTTATATGCTCCATTTATGGAAACTTTAGAGCACTAAAATCACACTCAAGAATCTATACTTTGGGAGTCAAGAAGCACACAAAAAGGAAGGGAAAAACAAAGAGCTAAGGAGGACATCTAGGTGCAAAATCCCCTCTCCATTTCACTTGCTACGACATGCCATGTCACTACCACATCATCGCCACATTGTTTACCGACTCACTTATAAGTGTGGTAGGCACACTCTTATATGCATTAGACATACTTCAACACACTCCTACGTGTAATAAGCACACTCTTAGTGCATGTTAATTATGTTTTCCACGTGCAGCTTTGTATTTAGTGTCACATATTGTCTAGGTTTGCTCAACCCAAACGTGGAAGAAAATCGTATTGCATTTAATATTTCCTATCCTTAACTTAACCATGATACCTATAAATAGGAGATTCCATCTTACTATAAACCATCAACTCATCACTCACAATCACTTAAATCGATTTATAAAGTCACTTTCTCTCTTTACATAGCGCCTTTTTCTCTTTTTAGGATTTGCGCAAGCTCGAGGCTTTCCAAGCCAAGACAAGTTGTGCTAGAAACTTCCTACTGTGAGAGCTTTCTAGCCCGACTTGACCACTCTAATGCCTAGCTCCAACCCATGCAAACTCTAACTTGGTTTAGCTCTACTTTCGTTTTGATTTGTATTTTGTTCTCCATATTTTGTATTTTTTATATATTTTTGTAAAGTTGTACTTTTTCTTTTTCTTTTTTATTTTTGTTGTTATTGAATTCTATTTGCAATTATAAAAACAATAAAAAATAAAAAATAAAAGAAAGAAAGAGGAAAAGGAAGAAAGAGAAAAAGGATAGAGAGGCATAGTTTATTTACTTATTTCAAAACATAGAAAAAATAAATAAATAAAATAATGATAAAAATAAATAATAAAAACAAAATAAAAGTTTATCACATAGAAAAAATCCTTTTTCAATAAAATAAATGAACTCTTTTTAGATTTAGGCCTTCATGAATAATTTTTTTCTTTTAGGCATGTTTTCTATGATTCGGATATTTTTTCTATGATTTAAGCTTCTTTTCTATCATTTGGCATCTTTTCTAAGGTTTAGACTTCTTTTTTATGATTTAGATATCTTTTCTATATTTAGGCATGTTAGTTATGGTAATTGCATATTTCATAAAAAGTTGCATTTAGGTATTTTAGGATTTTTTCTAAAAAGTTTTATCACTTAAATTTTTTTTTTCCAAATAAATAGACCTTTTTTTCAAAAATTAGGATATTTAGAATTTTTCCAAAAATAAAATCACCAAATTAGGACCTTTTCCTCTTAGGTGTTTTTTCTTAAATAAAATTAAATGGCTAAAAAACTTAAAGCCAACTATTTTCAAAATTAAAAAAAAAAAATCAACATGTCTAAAGTTTTATAAAAGAATTATGTACATCTAATCCTGAATAGCAGGTATGTAAGTATTTATGGGGTGACGGTAAAAAACGAAAAAAACCCATTTTTCCACTTTAGTTTAAATTGTTCAAATTCGTTAACCAATGATTAAATTATGTTTGTCTAAGATAATTTTTGAAAAGTGATTTTAAGAGAGTCTAAAATTGGAAAGTTGACGGTACCTATAAGGATTTAAATAATCTAACCCCTAAACGCAATTTTCTAGTTCTTAAAACTGTTTATAAAATTGGGTTTATAAAAAAAACCAGTAGCTAAATTATAGCCAATTCACTTAATTGATTATAATTTAACTCTTTTTCTCGACTCCGATCAGGTGACGACTCCAAATTTAAAAAATAAAAGAACCGATTTTCTTTAAACTTTAGTTGAGAATCAGCATTACATAAGTAAAGTTTAATATTAATTGGTTTAAAAAAGACTAATTTATAAAATCGAGAAAAAAATCAAGCTCAATAACTTGGCGACTCTATTAGAGACGTCAAGAAGGTTAGCCATCTAATTTTCCAAATTAAGAACTAACTTTTTTTTTTTTTTGAAATCACCTTGCTAAATGTAATCTATATATTTGTTTGTTCTTATTTTTATATATAGTTGTACTAACAAGTTTTGCAAGGTTAGCTTTAATTTAAATTGTTAAGGGAGTGAAGTTTACTGTCTGCACCATAAATGTATGATAGAAACGGTCAAACCTGGACCATATTAGGACCTTAGGACGGGCGGGGAGGAGGGTACATTGTGTAGGCTCTAGGTATTGTAGTGTAACTATTACTTGGGGTTGATTAGGCCACTCCCACTTAAGCTTGATGTGATCAATGAAAGTGTTTTCTAAGAACAAGTGAGGTAATAAAGCTTAAGGACCTTTAGGACCTACCCTAATTACATTCACAAACCCTTTTCCCAAAATTAGCAAATTGATACAATGTTGCAAGACTAAAAAAAAAAAAAAAAGATTAACAATGAAGTTTCCTAATCTTTTCTCTGTAAATGTTTTCTTTTCTTTAGAATGTCAATGTATTTCTCATGTAAATAGGATAGTGCTGATGTAGTTTTCTTTTCATTCCTTTTTGTAGAAAATGGTTAGGTCCTCTCTCACACTGCGCCTTTTAAAAGAAGTTCATATCCACGAGCCTCTAAAGCCTAAAGGGATACTCGAAAGATTATTTTGATTTTTCAATCCAAACCAACATAAATTCATTGAAGACAAGATTAAGTCCGTCCTCTCACTACTCAAAGTCCAGACTAATATCACCATTGTACAAGCTCCAGTCCACTTCTAGGACCCTTAGAGTTAGTCTTTTTGTTTTGGCTTATGCCATCTGAGCCTAATCGTTAAAGAATACTCCTATCTGTTAGGATTCCCCTTTGTCAAAAACGAAAGATATGTCTCAAACATCAAGGCTAACCCTACAAAGATTTTCAAAAAGCTCTTAGGTCTCCGTGAATCTAAAGTATGCAAAATATGGGTAGATTCCCATAAGAGAATCATTAGGGTAGATAATCTTTTTACTTGGTTTGTAACCCCGCCCATTTATAGCTAGAAACTCTTTTGTAGTAGCTTTGAATATTGGCCGCAACATAGAATCAACACCTATATCTTAGCAGCATTTGGAACTGTTTGATTTCCTAATAGGATATTTCACATGCATCACAGGATTACAGAGCTAGTGACCCAATTTTTAGAAGGGAAATCTTATGTCCCAACGCTGCTAGCAATACAAGCCAAATCGCTCAATTGTCTCCAAGAAGAGAAGAATGGAGAATTAAAGACCAATATGGCCTTACTCATGATTTGGTTTATTAGCCATACTTGAAGCCATAAACTTGACTTCATTCATAGGAAAGTCACTTAGAAGATGAATCCTATTGATGCATTTGCTGCTGTCATTGAACTCCCCGAAGATGTTGCTACTTATTACTGGGTTAAAACTCTCCAGAAATTCCATGCTGAAGATATCTCCCAGGTCGCAAAATGGATTGAGGCAGCTGAGCTAAAAAAAAGGAAGAAGATTGAAGAGGAGCCAAGACACCATAAGAAGAAGATCTAGACTTTAGAGTATTTGTAATAAATTTTTGAATGATGTAATGGAAACTTCAAAGGTGCAAATAAAAATGTTTTTCTTGCCACATCATAGTCAATGTGCCAACTCCCCTCTCTACATCCATATGCTCTCATATTGCATTTTTTATTTGCATGTAAATATCCGTTAGTTTATGTTTGAATAACTTTTTAAAAGAAAAAGTAAAATGGAAAAATTTTTTTTTTCAGTAACATCATGAGCATCGCATCCTTAGGCTTTTAAATATTTGATTTCTTTCCTTTGTACCTTCTACTCTAGCTCTTTCCAATCTCTTCTCTTATACATCCTTAGGATCATATTTCTTATAGGTTACTTTTTAAATACCTATAGGTTATCAATGATTAATTGTAAATATTTAGGCTCTTGATCCTTTAGAAATGTTTTTCTACTCCTTTGTCACAACTTGTAAATAAGCTTTATCCTTGTATTCTACTTCTTCTTTTTTTTTTATAAGTCATTTTCTCTCTCTTAAAAAGAAAAATGTTTTTTAACAAATAAAATCAAGAAGTTGCTAATAGGTGAGGATTCTTATCTAGAGCAATGGCCAACAGTGGAAATAACGACAACCTTAATGACACCAACCCTGCAGAAGTGAGCTTTCATTCATTAGAACAAATTGTAGCAAAAATGACTAAACAGATGAACTTCATGGTTGACAGTATAGCCTTGCTCAGAGTAATAGCATTAGCAAATGAAGAGCATCTAGTGTTAGACCCCAATCCTTTAGTCAATTCAAGACCGATAAACTTAGAGCCCAGTTAAGATAGTCTTAAAAAGTGGGAACAAAAGTTGGTCCAACCAATTAATGAAAGGATGAAGGCATTTAGAAGTCATGGCGAGTTTGAATAGGCTGGCATCACTAACTTTTCTACATATAATATTGATGCTTATCCTAAAAATTTCAAAGTACCATATTTTGAGAAATATGATAGGACCGAATGCCCTAAACTCCACATCAAGCTATATCTACATAAGATGGCTCATTACATTAAAAACAAGCAATGATTGGTTTAGATATTTCAAGACAACCTCATTAGGCTAGCTTTGTCTTGGTACGCCCAATTAGACTTGAACCAAGTTGATATATGGGGTAAGTTAGCTCGAGCATTCTTTGAACATTACAAATTCAATGTAGAGATTGCACCATTTATTTGGGACTTAAGCAACATGAGGAAAGAAGACAATGAGTCCTTTAGAGAATACGCCCAAAGATAAAGGGACAAGGTAACTAAGATCACTTCCCCCTTATAAAAGAAGGAACTGACTAAATCATTTATCCAAACATTGAATGGGCCATATTTTAATCGTCTCTTAGGGCAATCGACCTCTAGCTTTACTGATGTAGTTTTAGCAGGCAGTCGCATAGAGGAGGCAATAAGGATAGGTAAATTGGTTGGAGATCAAATTATCTCAAAAAGTCCCAAAATGGCTATAAATTCAGCAGACTTTGAAACAAAGACGCTTAAAAGGCATATTACGTCAATCTCAATCCCAATACCTCAACTCCTTCATTAGTTGAGAGAAGTTAGAATGCTAAGCCATGCACCTCCTTTACCCTAACATAAGCTCTAAAGGCCAGATCCTTACCACATGTGCCTAATGGGTCATTCTACAAAATACTATTGGAAACTGAAGTACAAGATCCAAGACCAAATTGATATTGGGTTTCTTCAAATAGACTTTGGTAATCCAAATGGACTAGAGGTTAAGGTAAGTGCTCCTTCACAATATATTAGGTCATGCATCAACATAGGAAGAACACCTAAACAGAAGAGGGGTAAGAGTTTAAGTCGAGGGAAACTAAGGTACTTCGGTAGAAACTAGAGAATGAGGGGTAATTATCAAGGAAGTTCATGTACTTTGTGATTTATAATGTCAAAGATATCCTAAATAAAAATTGTTTGTTTCTTGATATCTCATTTTGAAAGTTTATAATGAAAAGAGGCAAATCGAATCCCCAAACACTCACCTTAAACACTTGAGTGATGAGTATCATCAATGTAAGGCTATTGAGCTCATTCCTTAAAGGAGATCCATCTTGAAATTGGTATGCAAATCAAAGTGACGTTAGGTATTCAATTTTCAATGTCCTAAAAACAAAATCCCTTGTTAACCCCATTGAACCTTGCAATGAAGTATTTCAAATAATTAAACCCTATCAAGAACTACCCCACAATGGGATAATTTGGAGGTTATGGTCATTAAGGAGAAAAGATTAAAACTAATTTGTGCTTGCTCAGTCGCTTCAACTCAACTATAATTATTACTTATGGATACTTATCTCCTTTAAGATGAAGAAGGGCTTCTGTTCTAAACACTATACACAAACCACATGCACTATATGCCACATACAAGAAGAGGGGATGATCACTTTTGTCTTCGATCAAATTGAAAAAAAGAAAAAAAGAAAAGAAAGGAAAAAGAAAAGGGGCAAAAGGAAAGATGAGAAAATTTGAAAAATAAAATCCACCCAAAAAAGATATCTATAAAAACAAGGTGATCAAATCCAAAAACCTGAAACCTGAAAATAATTAAGGGAATGTACCTCAAAAGGCTTATTCTAAAGTAAGGCCCATCCCTCAAAATAAAAACTCCTAAATTTGAAAGAGTAGAGGTAAAAAACTAAGACTCTCAAAATCCACACATCTTGCAAATTAAGGTCCACCTACAATTCCACCTTAAAAACCCTTTTGATTAAAGAAAATAACTTATCTTTGGTAAAAGTTATATTTGAAACTAAGGCAAGCACAATTTAGTTTACCCATAAGGTTTTTGACTTGTAAACCCAGGTTGAAGAGTGATTCTTTCATAAAAAACCATTTCACTAATATCCAATGACTAAAAGCCTATATTACATTACAGTCCAAAAAAGACCTAACAAATTGATTAAGCTGTATCACTTGCAAGATAGACCATAATTTTTGGAACTGTAATCAAGAGTGATAATTTAAATTGAGAGAAGGTAATGAAGCCCCTCTTAGACTAAACTGATCAATTATGAGATATGATTCCTGTGGTTGAAAAAACATTTGAAAGGTCTTTAAGAAGACTTACTGCCCTTATGATCACCTCAGGTGACATCAAATGATCACTCGCCTGGAGATTGAAAGTTCATACCCTTAAAGGCAAGATTGTCGACTAATTTGAGCAAGTTTAAGAAAAGAGCGAATATATTGGTTGCATTAAGACATAAAGAGCCTAAACTTGTTTGCAATTCTTATTTAAAAGAGAGAGAGAGAGAGAGAGAGAGGAGAAAAGGTCAAGTTTTCTTTAAGTCGTTTCCAAGCTATTCTTTTTGTCCAGCTTCGGCTATGTTTGGCCTTAGTGCCAAGTTTTGTCACTTTCAAGAATAAGTTCTACCTTAATTTTCTACCCACTCGGCCTTAGTACCCAACTTTGCATTCTGTCTCAATATAAGTCTTACCTTCGTTTGTAAATTTTCTTCTTCCTATTTGGTCCTAGTGACCATTTTCATTAGTTTTAGGAGTTTTACTCAAGTTCGAATAAAGTGTCCAATCTAAAATCTTTCTTCTTTTTTTTTTATTTATCAATTTAAGGGGGTGCTTAGCCCCTAGCAGCCAATTCAAGAAACCCTAGTAGCTTAGTCTCATTCTTAAATCAACCCTTAAAGTCAATTCCACCACTTCCAAGTAAATTGCACAGTTGAGAAAATTTTTTTAAGGAACTTGATCAATTTTTTAGTAACCATCAATATGGTAAACAAAATACCCATGAATCCAAGATGGCTTTTAAGTCAAAGCCTATCAATCCAAGATAATGTTATACCCATTAGTCCAAGATGGTGTTCAAGTACTAAGCCTATCAATCCAAGAGGGTGATAAGCTTTGAAGCCGATCAATCTAAGATAGTACTAAACCCATCAATCTAAGATGGTGTTCAAGTTAAAACCCATCAATCCAAGATAGCGTTCAAGTCAAAGCCTATCAATCTAAGATAGTGTTATACCCATCAATCTAAGATGGCATTCAAGTACTAAGCCCTTCAATCCAAGATGGTGATAAGCTTCCAAGCCTATCAATCTAAGATAGTATTATACCTGTCAATCCAAGATGGCGTTCAAGTCAAAGCCTATCAGTCTAAGATAGTGCTATAAACATCAATCCAAGATGATATTTAAGTGCTAAGCCCATCATTCCAAGATGGTGATAAGCTTCCAAGCCTATTAATCTAAGATAGTGCTATATACATCAATTTAAGATGGCGTTCAAGTCAAAGGCTATCAATTTAAGATAATGCTATACCCACCAATCCAAGATGGTGTTTAAGTGCTAAGCCCATCAATCTAAGATGGTGATAAGCTTCCAAGCCTATCAATCTAAGATAGTGCTAATACTTATCAATCCAAGATGTTCATTCAAGGTCAACTTTGTTTTCTCCAAAACAACCATATTATACCGTTCATCTAAGATGGTATCTTTAGGATTACTAGTCCCCTAGAGACACTCATGCCTGGGTTAGTGAGCTCAAGAGAGCATATCTATGTTTTCCAAATTGATTTCCGTGTCAACTCTTAGGGTGTTACTCTTTAGTCAATGTCACTTTTACTGTCTTGTTGACTTTAAAAGTGCTTCAAAACCTTCTAAGGTTATATTCAACTCGTAAGGCATTATGCCCACTTTGTGTTCCAACAAGCTCTTAGAGTACCTTCCCCCATTTTCACCTTTTCGTTAAATCCCCAATGGACCAAACCTAGGTTAGCTAGCTAGCTATAATACTTCTTAGAGCAAATTCTGTCATGACCTTAAAAGGGAGCCTAGTAGGATTGCCTAAAATTTTCATAATACGTGTGTACCCGTAATACAAAAACCATCTTGCAAGTTAGAGAATTGCAAAACTCTAATTAGTTAATCTCTAGGGTTTTACATTTTTAATTTATAAACTCATCTTATTATATAAATAACTAAAGATATCCAATAATCTATAGTTCCTCAGAACTACAGAGAATCGGTATCCCCTACCAAATGATAAGATTAGGTAGTAAAGTTCTAAAACTCAAACTTACAAAATCTGACTATAATTATATGTAATATTTCAAATCGTTTACACAGTCTATCCTTAGATTCTAACTTTTAAGCACCTCGACACTGGTACTCAACACTCAACTCTTAGCCCATACCCAATTATCTAGCAACTTACAAGAGAAAACTATTTGGGAGTAAGTTACAAGAGTTTAGTGAGTTATTCTTCATACTATACTAACAAGTAGGTTATCAAACAGTTTACTAACAAACATATGAATGCATGAACAAGCACTATGCCAAACAATATATATGCAGTTGATTAGTGTTGTATACAACATCGAATTTAATGCCCTTCGAAGTAAAGGTCAGAGATACATCGGCACCAATCACAACCTAACTCTAGCACCTATGTTTTTAACTATATATAAATATATATATATATATAGAAATACCATGTTTTACGAAATAGGTTTCTATTTCCAACAATTGGTAATATACAAATTCCCAGGTCTAGCGATGAGGTGGCCCTCGTAGTCCACGCTTACACCCTATAGCCATGATCTGTAGATGTGACCCTTAGTCATCTACGGTTAGTGTCTTCTGTGCTAAGCAAACTCCCAAACCAAGGGTAGGGTCTTGTTGTGAGAATCCATCCCTCCAAGGTTTTTTATTACCAATCGCATGAGGTGACGACCGGAACACTATATGCAATGTTCGTACTTATGCATGATCCATTTGATTTTAGTTAAGTTGAATATGATTAAGTCAATTTATGAGGTAATCAAACATTATCAACAAATCACTCAAATTATGCAACAATCAATCATATAACTAAATCTTCAATTATCACATTTAACAGTATTTTGCACAATAATTAATCAATATCAAACACATGCATAACTCAAACCCCCATGCATCAAAACAAGTATAGAGTCATCGGAAGTACTCACTTGGCCATACTCCACTCAAGAGTCATAGTAATTTGACGGTAAATCAGGGTTAAAGTCATGATCACCTGATAATAAAGAATACAGAAAGTAGTAAGTTCCAAACTTAAAAACTAAACTAGTATTGCAATTTGTACAATTTATTAACTTAGTTATTGATTTGCATGAAATCATCAATTCGAGCTTTTTATCAAATTGCGTCCAACTTTTTCGATTTAACTCAGATCCTTATAAACTTATAATCCATTTTGATCATTTTCAAACGTATTTTCTCGTAGTAAGGTCTATTTTGGATGTTGTAACTCACAATTTTGACTGTAATATAAAAATATCACAAAATTTATTATTTTAATTTAAAAGTTATAAAATATTAATTTAAGCTTTTTCTTAGTATATTTATAATTTAATAATTATTTAAATCGTATAATTGATAATTTTCTTATTTTAAGCTTATTTTACTATAATTACTTTCTTTTTTTTTACCTATTTTTGAGATTATAGAATTATTAATTCCATTTTTTTCTACTTTATTATTAATCTAATTAATTAATTAATTAATTATTATTATTATTATTAATTACTAAAATCAATTAATTTATAACAAATGGTGATGTGGTATCATGTAAGAGTGCCACGTGTTAAGTTTGCATATTTTTTCGAATTTTTCATTATTTCCTATTTTACGATATAAATATATATATAAATACTTATGATTATATTTTATCAAAATTTTCAATTTATTTAATTATTGAATTTTTCTCCAAATTACAGTTTCCTATACATACATATATATATATTTATCATCTCACTTTATTTATTAAATTATTATTATCATAGTATATTGTATGCACTATTTAAGTATACTAGTATTTTTACGTATATGTTACTATTCATATACGTACTTTTATACATATTCTATTCGTTATATATTAAATTATTCTATCTTTATTTATACATTATGTATAAGTATATTATACACTTATTTATACCTTACATACTTATGTGCATATAAGGTTGTACTATATACATATATATATATACTAAAATACAAATATTATTAATAATATGTATACATACATATTCACGTCAGCAACATATATATATATACACATACACATATACATATATATATATAGAAAATACGAAATAGGTATATGTGCATATGTACACATATATGTACGGGATTATATAATACATGTATATACACATGAGATACTAAAACAAATACTATGTACATATACACATATATATTTACGCATATATACGTAATTAATTAAGTAAAATACTAAATATATATACATATATATAAAAGAAGTATTTAGTATACATATATATACTATACGTGTATATCTACATATGTCATATACAAAATACTAATCATCCATATAAATATAATACACACACATACAAATGTACAAGAATACTTATATAGAGAGAAAAAAATACGTATTATATGTACTACTATTTATACTTATATACATATACCGTATATACTCACTCCTGAATACATATGTATATATCTATCCATGCATATATATAAATATGTACATGTAAATAAATAAATCAATAAAATACTTAGTATATACATAGTATAGAATACATATATGTACAAAATAATTAATTGATATATATATGTACATGTAAATAAATAAATCAATAAAATACTTAGTATATACATAGTATAGAATACATATATGTACAAAATAATTAATTAACCTACTTAAATCCTTTTTGTTTTTTTTTTTTCCTCTTCTTCTTCTTCTTCTTAGTTCTTGGTCTTTGGTTTTCTTTCCTTTTTTCCTTTTGCTAGTTTCGATTTGTGTGTGTTCTAGCTTTGTTTTTCTTTTTTCTTTTTTTTTTTCTAATTTTAATTTAAATCTCCAACAGCTCCAAATGTAAAGGATCATGGAACAAGAAATATAAAGCAATTTGCAATCTTAGCGTTAATTGAGATGAGACAGAACAAGAAATATAAAGCAATTTGCAATCTTAGCGTTAATTGAGATGAGACAATCTTATCATTACATATGATATTTTTCTTCTAACTGTAACACTTGGTGGAGAATTCATTCACATGGGCTGCTATTGTTTTTGTGCTAGAAATTCACGTGGAGGAGAAAGAAAAATTGGGAAGAAAGAAAAAGAAAAATAAGAATAATTATATATAATTTTTTCAAACATAAAAATAATAAAAATAAAATTTATAAATTAATTTTGGAATTTTATGAAAATTTATCAATTTAATTGGTACTTATTATAATTATAATTTTGCTGAGTTATTTTAATGTTTTCGTTAAAAGTTTTACACGATTTTACGATTTAGTCGATAATTGTAATCGATTACGATTATATCACTATTAAATTATATTTATTCATTTTATTAGCTTAAAGTTATAGTTTTAGAGTTTCAATCAAGTTCGGGTTTGATTTCGATTTCAAGTATTTGCGTATATATCAGATTTAAGGTTTCAGTACGCGATTTAGGTTTCGATCAATTTCTAGGGTTTTTACTACTTATAATATATTCAAATTTATAATTTATTAAATTTTTATTTTACTTAGCTTTAACAACTCATGAAGTTGTCTAAAGTAATAGGGTTTAATTCTACTCTGAAATAGCTAAATTTGCATAGTTTACAAATTCCACTCTTAGGGCAAAAATAATGTCTAATTTGTCTTTATAGTAAAGTTTTACTCAAACTTCACCCCAAAAAGAGACAATTGTAAACACTATATTTTTGCCTTTTTTATTTTTAGAATTTTTAAGATAAGATAAAGGGTCCCAATTTAACAAAAATACGAAAAAAATAAGAAATTTGGAAAAAAATACGAAAAATAAAAAAATTAGAAAAAATGCAAAAGTAGAAAATTTAGGAAATTTAAATAAGTTTTTAAACTAACAAGCTTTAGGTTTTAATAATAAGTTTTTTATTTTTTTAGGGGAGGGATAAGTCTTTTTTTTAGATTCAAATCTAGCCCAAGTTTAAATTCAAATATAACTTAGGTAGACCTTGTCCATTTATGCAATTTAATTGCACATATGAATAAGGCACAAGTCATTGGCTTAATGGTAATATGCTCTAACTTAATATTGCATATTACTTGAAAATCTTGGGTTCAATCCATGAAAGCTATAAAATGTATCTTTTATTTTATTTTCTCACTTAAACACTTATCCATCCTTCATTAGTACATGCATCCATCATGTCACCATGCCACGTCATGCCACCTCATCTACCATGTCACTACCACATCATTGCAATGTCACAAGCCACATCATTGCTAGATCATTTACCGACTCACTTATAAGTGTGATAGGCATACTCCTATGCGTATTAGACATACTCCGACACACTTCTACGCGTAATAGGCACACTCTTGATGCATGTTAATTATGTTTTCCACATGCAGCTTTATATTTAGCATCACATATTTTCTAAGTTCACTCAACCTAAACATGGAAGAAAATCGTGTTGCATTTAATATTTTCCATCCTTAACTGGACCATGATACCTATAAGTAGGAGTTTCTATTTTACTACAAACCATCAACTCATCACTCATAATCACTTAAATCCATTTACAATGTCACACTATTTATTTACATGGCCCCTTTTTCTCTTTCTAGGATTTGCACAAACTCGAGGCTTTTCGAGCCAAGACAAGTTATGCTAGAAGCTTCCCATGATGAGAGCTTTCTAACTTGACTTGACTGCTCTAATGCTTAACTCCAACTCATGCAAACTCCAACTTGGTTTGCCTTTGCTTTGGTTTTGTTCACTAAATATTTTTTTATTTATTTTTGTAATATTGCAATTTTTTTATTACTTTTTTGTTGTTATTGTATTCTATTTGTAATTGTAAAAATAAAAATAAAAAGAAAAAAGAAATAAAAAAGAGAAGAAAGAGGAAAAGAAAGAAAGAGAAAAAGAATAGAGCGGGCATAGTTTATTTACTTATTTCAAAACATAGAACAACAAATAAATAAATAAATAAAATAATCATAAAAATAAATAATAAAAAAAAAAAAAATTTATCACTAAGAAAAAATAATTTTTTCCTATAAAATAAATAAACCCTTTTCAGATTTAAGGCTTCTCATAGAATTTTTTTCTTTTAGGTGTGTTTTTTATGATTCAGACGTCTTTTCTATGATTCAACCTTTTTTTCTATAATTAGGCTTCTTTTCCATAGTTTAGGTATTTTTATATAGTTAGGCATGTTAACCATGATAATTACATATTTCATGAAAAGTTACATTTAGGTATTTTAAGATTTTTCTAAAAATTTTTATCATTTAAATTTTTTTTAAAATAAATAAAAATAAATGGACCTTTTTTCAAAAATCAGAATATTTTAGAATTTTTTCAAAAATAAAATCACCAAATCAAGACCCTTTCCTCGTAAGTGTTTTTCTTAAATAAAATTAAATGGCTAAAAAACTTAAAGCCAACTATTTCAAAATTAAAACAAATCAACATGTCTAAAGTTTTATAAAAAAATCACGTATGTTTAATCTCAAATAACGGATACATAAACACTTACGGGGTGATCATAAAAAACAATTTTTCCACTTTAGTTTAAATTGTTCAAATTCATTAACCAATAATTTAATTTTGTTTGTCTAAGATGATTTTTGAAATGTGATTTTAAGAGATTAAGTCTAAAATTAGAAATTCAATGTTACCCATAAGAGTTTAAAGAATCTAACCAACGGACTCGATTTTATAGTTCTTAAAACCATTTATAAAATTGGTTTTATAGAAAAGACTAATAGCTTAATTATAACCAATCCACCCAATTTGTTATAATTTAACTTTTTTTCTTAACTTGGGTCGAGTGGTAACTCCAAAATATTTTCAAAAATAATAGAACCGGTTTTCTTTAAACCTTAGTCAAGAATCAGTATTGAACAGGTAGGTTTTAATATTGATTGGTTTAAAGAAGATTGATTTATAAAATTAGGAAAAAAAATCAAGCTCGATAGTGATCAATCAATATTAAGCAATTCAACATGCACAACTAAATTTAAAAAGATGCACATATAAGCATGCACACAAACAAACTATCTATAAGCATAACCAAATATAATCTTAAGCCTCTAAATTCATAAAACAGTAGTCTAAAATATAATTACGTATCTATCCTAAACATACCTAAAATTTCTACTTGCTTACTTAAAGTGCAACTCACTATAAGCCTTTGTTAATAGTCCCTATAATATAAATATTATTTTAGTATTCTTATAACTACTATTTATATGTAGACTTTATTCAGTAATTAACATTATTATCTTTAGTTTAGGGTTTTATTATACCTATTTATCTAGGTTTTAAGTCTCTTGTAGCTAATTTTGTATTTTACTAGTTTCTTGTTCAACTTCTAATTTAGCCTCTAATTCATTCTCTAATTCAGGTTCTAATTTATCTCCTGATTTCATTTTGTTCATAAATCTCGGAAATTCTTTCTAACCTATTTCACAAAGTTTATCATTCAAGTGAAAAGAGTAACAAATTCAATTTCTAATCAATTCCTTAGTACACTAATATATTCCCTAGTTCTAATTTTGCTTATAAATTGGCTTTTAATTCAGCTTCTGATTACAGTTTTACACATAAGTCCTACAAACTCCCCTCGATTCATTTTGTGAAATTCAATTAACTATATTTTAAGTATACTAAGTCTCTTATTTAGTTTCTAATCACCCCCCAGTTCATCCTATATGCTCTATTCTTTATCTATCTTTTGAATCAGTTTCTAATTTAGTTTCTAATTCAATTTTTTATTATAGTTTTATTCACAAGCCTTAAATCATCTACTAATCCATCGCCTTAGTTTATCTAACTACGTTTTAAGTGTATGAGTCTTTGAGTTATATGTTGATCCTATTCCTATTCATATTCACCCTATTCACCCAACCTCTAATCAAGCTTCTAATTTAGCTTCTAATTCCAATATACCCTACATTTTAGCATAATTTTTAGAATTTTACTCATAAACAAAGTCATAGTGCCCCACATAGCCCAATCATCACCTTAACTTATATTATCTCATCTTACTACATTTATCTCCATATTTCACATATTACATGTTTATTAACATTATGCTCATAAGATCCACACCCAACACTTTAAACACAACAAATATCCTCCCTCAACATAATTTAACAATTCAAGATGTTAAAATGCACCTCAAGTAGAATCTAAATAAATTTCTTGAAAAATTACTAAATATATGTTGATAAATAGCTAATCTAATAGGATTTTAGGGCCTAAAATGCAAATAAAAATATGAAAAGTAGTTTTCATGAAAAAAATTTCATAGCAATCTAATATACATAATAGATGTTTTGTAGAAAAATTTTGAAGTTAAAACAACATCAATAGGGATGTTGAAAACGAAAGCAAAATCAGCTCAAGTTTTATTGATTTGTGAGCGATACATTTAAGAACTTAATTTAAACAAAATAATTTTTTTTTTCCAAAACTACATACAAAAATATGCTAGAATAAATTTGTCCATAAGTTTTAAGTGAAAATTTATATTTTAAGAGAATTTAGCAAAATCAAGATAGATTTAAATCATTCATTGGCGTTGGATCTTTCGACCATTGTCAGTGATAGGGGCCTTGTCAACAGCAAGGGACACTGCCTCCTCAATCAAGTGGTGGTGACCTCTGGAGGCCGGTTGATAATTTTCCTAGCCAAATGTCACTTAGTTCTACACTTTTCATCAAATTACATGTCCCTATCATACGTTTTCTTCTTGCCAAACCATCCCCCAACATGTTACACCTCATTCTAGCAAATTGTAACATAATCCACCATTTTCATGAATCCTTTGTTAATTTTTCTATATTTATTTAGTATAAATTAGATATTTTAAGTAATTTTTGGTATTTTCACCTACACATAAATTCTTGTATAATGCAAATAAAAACTCTTAAATATTATCTAACTTATTTTATTATTTTTAGTGTACATATAACTTATCTCTAATGATTTGTTAATTATCAAAACTCATCGTTTGCGTTTTCAATAAATAACGGGTAAAGTACGTTTATACTATAAATATAATATTTTATTTTTTTTAGTTTCTTCAATCCAAACTTATGGGGTCAAATCTACTAATATCCTTAACTCTATTGTAAAATTCAACCTTGATTGGACAACTTATGTGATTATCTTGAATTTTGTGAACCAGTTTCGAACCAACCGATTATGAGTTAATGATCAATTTTTGTAAGGTCTTACATTCCACCTTCCCTTACAAATATTTTCATCATAAAAACTACTGCATTCCAAATTTCTCTTCGAAAATATACGTGTTCTTAAAGTTACAACCTATTTCGTATCTTTTGAATCATCTTCTTATTAGGCTTTTGAATTGTCTTTTGATTAAGATTCTAAATCTTCCTCTATTAGAGCCTCTGCTTTGACTTCTTCATTTATCTCTCAAATTCTCAATCCTACTTTCCTCCTTTGCAATCCACACTTTAATATCAATCGTTCCTGATTCCATTACTGTGGTCCTCCAGTCGTGTTATACTACCCATCTTATGTGTAACACCCTAAAAGAGGTTTGGTAATTTTGTCTAAAATCTTCATATCATGTATGCACCCATGATATAAAGACAGCCTTGTTAGTCAAAAGTTACAAGGCTCTAACTAATTAGTTTCTAAGAGTACTTATTCATTTTACATACAGGATAAAGTCGTTAGAAGTACTTGAACTTTCATACTTTTTCATTTTAGTAGTTTAATACCTAAACTTTAAACTTATTCATTTTAGTATTACAACTTTTTAAATGAAATAAATTAGTATATTTGTTATAAAGACCATTATAAAGAATACTTATTTGTTTCATTTTAAAAAGTTGAAGTATCAAAATGAAATAAAAAATAAAGTTCAAGCACTAAAATAGAAATAAAATAAAAGTTGATGTACTTATATTATTATTCTAACATTTTATACTAATGGCCGTTATAAAGAAGATACCAATTTGTCTTACTTAAAAAGTTAGATACTAAAATGAACGAGTTTAAAGTTTATATACTAAAATGAAAAAAATATAAAAGTTCAAGTATTCGTGCTAGCTTTATCCCATTTACATACGTTTACTTAACTATATATATACATATATATTTACAAGTGATCCAACAATTTACAGTCACCAAAACCGTAGAGAGTCAAAATCACTTACCAAACAATAAGAAAAGGTATCTATATCCTGACAATCATAAAACCACTAAATACCTCAAAAGTTTAATTTGACTATACTACTTACTTTTCTAAACTTATATTCTACTTTCTCAATAGGATGAAGCATTATGCACTCGAATCTTAGCTCAACCTCGACTTTGTAAGACTTGCAAAAGAAACTATTGGGAGGTAAGCTACATCCAGCTTAGTGAGTAACCTTTTTACCTTACCATTAGACAACAACAAGTAAGTTATTTATCAAATTTATGAATGTATGTACAAGCATATGCAATGTAAACAGTGTATACAGTCGACCGATAACTGCATACAACACGGTTTTATGCCCATCATTGCTCGAGTTACGAAGTATTTAGGCACGTCAAGATCCAAATATCCATGTCTAACATGAGTTCTCTTAGCAATATAAACACCCTTAGCAGTAGATAAGGCTCGACCTAGAGTAGAAAGAGACACTCCCTAGAGCCAAGTAGATCCTAAAGGTCAATGCAAGAATACATCGCATGAATACGTCGTACGAATACGTCATATGATAAACAATTACAATAATATCAATATGGATCCATTTATGCTTGATCTCCCGCTCTATTATGTACTTCTGATGCCTTTTAACTTAAGCTATAAAATGTAATGTATGTTCGGTTTAGTTAAAGGCCGAATATTTATTAATTTAGATTCATAGGTGGCCAAGCAAATATATTCCAAACACTCCAATACCTTGAGTTCTAATGCAACAAATGAGGGTGGTCAAAATATCTTAGAATATTTTGCAAGCAAGAGTCAACCAAAGCAAGTACATACAAGTTCCCATATACTCATATGCAACAAGTTCAATTATTAGAAATAATTAAATGTTACACTAGTTATAAGCACATAACAAAGTAAAATAAGGAGCGATATACTCACTTACTTAAAGTCAAGTAGTCCCAATAGTCCTTGGTAGTTTCAAACTTAGTATTCCAAGTCACCGGAGTAAGGTAATTAAAGTAAATAAGACTCATCTTAGTCTTAATCTATTTCCTAGCCTCGCTATAATTTCCCTATTTCTACTTATTTCGTATTTTAGTCATAACTTACTCGTTTTAAGTTGAAATTTTGCATTCTTATAATCAATTTTTATCACTTTCGAGTGTTCTTTCGTTTGGTGAGGTCCATTTTGGGTGTTTGGACCTATAATAATTTGGTTTAGGTCGTCAATGGTCTTCGTTTGACTACTTTAGGATTTGGGCCTAATTTTGGGATTTTAGCTTAATTTTGGGTATTGGGCCTTACAATTGACCTTTTGGGCATTTATTTAGGTATTTTAAGTTTATTTTTCTGATCAAATTCCATAACTTTTAATTTGGACCTTAATGTTACTCTTGTGGGTCTAAATAGGCTTTTTTTACTAATTTAAGGCATTAACCTATTAAGGGGCCTATAGGGGATGGCTTTAATGGGCTTTTAAACTTAATATACCATTTATATTTTATTTTATAAGCCTTTTAATTTAGGGTTCAGATCTGGTCACTAAGTCATTGGGCTCTATTCTTGGCTCTTTTAAGGGCTTTTAGGCTTATCTTGCATTTTAAGGTTATTATTTTGAGCTTAAGCTCACTAAAGCCGTAAGATAAGTCAATTTTCTATTAGAATTCAGATCTAGTTCTTTCATTTATTGGCTTCTAATCATATTTCTAAGGCCTTATCATTAACTAAGTTAGTTTAGCTTCGATTTGCATTCTAGGACCCTAAACTTAATTCTAGCTTATTCCAATGGACCAAATATCCTAATAAGTCTACTAAATAACCCATTTTACTAAGTGTTCTAGATCTAGTTCATTTCATTAATGGGGTTTGATAGGCATAAATCACTATACACTTTCTAGGCATATTTAAGTAAAAATTGATCATAATTTTATTCATTTCTCAAGCTCTTAGTATCTAGTTGCGCAATATATCAATTTTAGATAATTCAAGAGCAATGAGAAGAATTTTTCACAAAACTAATGCAATTTAAGGCAATCACACTCATGATGAATGGAAAACTTTAAAGGAAGACTATCATGTATTCCATAACAGGCGTAACCAAAAGTGAAGCTATTGTCCATCTGTTCATCACGACCGTGATCCCACTTTAGAAAGATGATCACTCCCTCGAGAACGAGCATGATGATGTGAATCAATTGAGATGAGGAGATCACGCTCTTCATTACGTCTATGTTGAGTAAAGAAAATTGTTGTTTGAGAAGATCACTCCCTAACTCATGGGCAAAATGAGAGTAGACATAACAATTTTTTTTAAATTGTTTCACACAAACCAGTGCATACAACAAGTCTTAACAACAGGGGATGTCTTGAAATGGTATATTTTAGACCTTTTGATGAGAAGAATATAAATACACTACAATTTTCAAACAAGGGACATCATCATATATCACATCATATCACATGACAATAGACATCATCAAAAGAGAGAACATCAAATTCCTTATGTTAGAAACTAAAGACTTTTTACTCTAATTCTAAACCACGACACATCTGTAAACCTAAAGTGTATCAATTGTATCTTTACATACTATACATAGTTTTCTACTTATAAATCGTGCCTTTCCTAAAATTACTCGAGAGAGCTTAAAGGAATTCATCGTTTCTGTATTTGTGAGACTTCTACAGTAAAATCAAAAAGGGATTTTACCCTTCTATTGATTCCATGTTTTATTTCTTATTAGTTATGAGTTTTGTTAATTTATGTTACTATTTCACCATGCATGAGTAATAATTTAGGACTTGCTACATCAACTTAGTATGATCAAGTGTATGGATTAGTAGGTTCCTGATATTTGTTAATTCTAATGAATTAAACTCAATGAATCTAAGTATGGTATAGTGCACAACACTAACTTAGGACAAATTTTGATATAATATGTCAAGAGATAATTTTTTTTAATAGATCAAATTTATTAGAACAACTTACTCCTAATAGTAGAGATATTATTAGGAAAGTTGCTGCATCCTAAAGGGAATCGATGAATGATTGTCAAGTTAAATGTAATGTAAATTGTCTGTTAATTTAGAAGAGATTCTAATAGACACAATTAAGGTTAAGAGTAAGTATTTTTGAGAAGAACGCTTACAAGTAATGATTCCTTACAAATAACAGACGTTAGGATAAAAGTGTATTGGTAATACCATGCTAGGTGGTGAAGTAAGTCTGCATGTTATGTATATTATTATCAATTGTTTCTGTAGTCATTATGTTGGATGAAAGTTGTGTGTGGATTAGTGTAATTTAGTTAGTAAATTAAACATTTTAATCATTAATCACTTGACAAATTTGGTTGCCAAATCATAAGAAGATTAATTAGTACTAGTGCTTATGTTTATTCTTAGTGGAAATGACCTTGTACTCATCCGTGCTAACAATTGATAGGTACACTTGCTTGTTAAACTGAATTAAGGATAAAATATAGTTCTATAAATTTTAAGACTCGGTAGCTCTAAATAGAGGCGATCAAGGTATCTAACACTATTTCTAAGGTCTTAATCACCAACTTAACTAGTTTAGGCCGTTAACTCATCATTACCCTACTTAACTTGGTTAATTATTCTTTAAATCATACTTAACACTAATTAATTACGTCATTACACTAATTAATCAAAATTTACAACTCATTAAGTCCATCAATAGTAGCGGCTAAATAGGGTTTTTTCTAGGATTCCTTCAACTCCATCCATCTAACACTTATTCTAGTGTATTTTCCTTGTTAATCACATTTCTACTTATTTTAAGCTAATAATATCACATAAGATGGTGAAAATAAGATGGATACATATGGAGGAGGTGACATGGATGGTACTTGGAGTTTCATGGAGTTTTATCAACATCTTTTGAACTTATCTACATAAAAGTATCTCTTACACTTTTAGAATTTAAGTAACAAACTAACTAAGTATATGAATGAAGGTGTAATTGTAAGGCTCTAAAATGTTATGTTCATAATTATAACATATTTATATAGTATTTCTAATATTAAACTCTCAAGATATCATAGATAAAACTATTGTAAATAGAAAACTTAAGTTGGGTGAGTTTTATCTTAAACTAGTCTACACGAGCTCTAACTTTTCCACTCAAAAATGAAATCAAAATATGCTTCTTTAGGTACAAATGTTTTTCAGTAGGAAACTACAATGTGTGTTTGACATTTTGGTGGTAGTGGTTTGTAATTTAGTTGTATGTGTTGGTGGTAGTACTAAAAGGTGCTAATGTATATGGGGGAATCCGAGAGCACTTCCTGGTTTTCCTTCCTTCTATTCTTGATTTTTATTTAGGTTTATAGAGAGGATTTTTTATGAGTTAAGAATGGTATCAAATGAGGGTTTTGGAGAGGTGAAATGGCAGATATTGAAGTTGGATTAAGAAGGATAAGAAGTGGCTATTTTGAAACAAGGATACATGGTCCCCTCTTGATACTATTGTACCTTGTTTGCTTTTGCCAAATGGGGGAGGATTTTGTCTCCTTAAGGACAAGTGTCCTTTAGTTCTCAATTAATCCTTTGTCTTTTGTTCTTAATTGAGTTTGACTTGCTACTAATTAAGATGTAGTGAGAGTTGGTAGATTGATTAAAGGGTATAAAGCTAATTAATCGTAATTGTACTTAATTAAGCAATTTAAGCCTAATTAGGGTATAAGTAAGTTCTTTTCATATTTTATCACTTTAATTAAGTTCATTTACCTATATTAATTCATTTGTTATAGTCCTTTATTATTCGAGACCAATTAAGGTTTTCAAATCACGTATGAGGTTGACGATTTAAGGTTTTCGAGCGATTGGAGAAATTATTGGTAATTAGCGAATAGTTTAAGGATATACTTAGGGTTTATTAGTTGAATTAGGGTTTTCGACTTCTAATTAAGGTTTTATTCAGTATATTGATATTTTCCCATCGTTTTAGGGTTTCCTGTGTATTAGGGGTTTTAGGGTTTTGCGTATACAATTAGGGTTTTACTCACTTTAGGGTTTTTCAACTTATTATTTAAGGTTTAATCATTTTATTTATGAGTTTTATTATTATATCTTGAGTGGTTCTAAGGATTACCTACTAACTCCTGTATCCAACTTCAAATTTGGATCTAAAAGTTTATTGGGTTCTAGGGATTACCTATTATAATTACTTTGGTTTCATATGATTAATCGTTTTAGATTTGTAGTTGATTATGATATAAAAACCAATTAGCAAATTAAGGTGTAATTAAGTTTCTTAATCTTAATTAATAGTACACTAAGCACAAATTAGGCACATTTTAGGGCTTAATATGTCAAATTAAGTTGGTTAAACCCATTAGATAATCTTGTCTAATTAGTTTAAGGAATTGAGACAATTATTGTTATTTGAGTACATCTTAGAGGTTAGATTAAGGTTTAGGGGCAATTAAGCGATTAGTCTTCGATTAATGAATAGTTTTACTATTTAATTATAGTATGATAGTTAGATTAGGGTTTTTGACTATAGATTAGGTTTTTACAATTTAAAGGTTCGCATGTATTAGGGTTTCAATTAAGATTTTAATGTTTGAAGGTTTATTTAAGGACTATAGTATTCGTTTTATGGTTTTGAATTCATTGTTAGGGTTATCTATATTAATATTCAATTTTGGTTTAACTTACCCTTTATCAATTTCGAGGAGCTCCTATAGACTTCAACTATCAATCTCTTTCCTATTAGGGTTGAGGGTTAGTTATGTTAGATTAGGTTAACCTTAGGAGTTAACATTAGTTATTACCATTTGTTTATAGAATTTAGGGGCTTTGAGTATAGGATTCAGACTAAGGTTAAGGTTGCCATCTATGGTTTTAGGAGTTTGAGTTAAGGTCTTTGAGTATAGCCTCTCAAGTTCAGGGCTAATTATCTTGCCAACACTAAGAGTATCTTTCAAAAGAACTTATTAACTTACAACCCTTATTCTTGGAAATTTGTAAGGGTTACATTATGACTTAACTCCATAACCTTACAAATTCTCTTACTAGTTTTCCCTCCATTTTACTCTTTGTTTTACCAATTGACTAGTTTTATTTATGATCATCAATGATATTAGTTCACCTCATGCCATCAACCTTTTCTTTCATTCATACTCTTTTATTCGCAATGGCTATGTTATCATAAATTTTTTTTTCGTTTATTTCTTCATATAGCTTAGCGTTAGGTCAACAGAAGTAATTTGACAAATCTTGACTTTTCTCTATCTTAGATTCAAATGAGATGGTTGACAATTAAAATCAACTCAATTTAATTTAACTCGACTCAATAAGAATGAATATGATTCCTGACCAATAGATTCATTAAGAGAAGAGGTATCAACAAGAACTCATTACTCAATAAGACTCAACATAATAGAATACACTTAAAGGGTTAATAGGAGAAGAGACTCAACAAATGAGAAATTTAATCGTCTTAGATTTTTCATTGTTCTGTTGGACTACCCGTTGCAATTGCTCATATGAAGGATATTATTGCCTCATACTTTTCTTGTACATCTAGTTTCCTTATTGGAGCTTCTTTCTTGATATTGTTTGCTAGTTATCTCCACTTGATCACTGCTCTAACACTCCCAATTTCCACACGATCTCTTTTATATATATAACTTGTTTAAGGAAAGGAATCTTAACCAATCCAAAAATTCCACTTCCTTAATCTAACATACTACTGGTCATTACTTAACTTCTATAATGCCATCTACAAATGTTCCATATACTCTTTCTTAATTGTTGAGTAAATCAAAATATCAATCACAAATATCACCACAAGTTTCTTCTAACACAATTGGTATGTATATGATTCTCCAATCCTATGAATACAGCTAATATATTGCTGATCTAAGAGACACCATTAGAAATTCATAGTATTATATCATATCCTAGGCACAGTTTTAGGTACTCCTTTAAACTAAATCCAAAATTGATAACATTTCACTCTAAGATTGTTTTAGTAAAGCACAATCACTTTTTATAAGTGATCAAACAATTCCTAAATTCAAAGTTAAAGATACTTACTTTGATTGGTCACTCTATTTATCATCCCATCTTCATAGCACCCCATATCCTTTCCTCTTCAAATAACATAAATGTCCTTCGCTAGAATTACTTACGCATGTAAATCTCTTATCCAATAGTTCTTTGAAGCTATCCTTTAGCTTCTAAGGTCCCATTTGTAATACCCAATATAGGACTTTAGCTATAGGTTTGATTCTTAGCTAACTTAACCATAAAGTTCAATTTTTTAGGGTCAAGTTACACCAAACAAATCTTTAGAAATACATTTTAGACATTTATATACATCCACTAGATTTAGTTCTTTTGATACTTTCCTCAGTTTCTCACTTGTAATTATCTACTAAACTTTCTAATCATCCATTGTTGTCTTTATTTTCTTAATTTTGTTACATTCTTCCATAATGACTAACTTTAAACCTTTTTACTACCTTCTTCCTAAATTTTTCTTTAATCATAATCTATAACCTTTTCAAGTTTGTGTCCTTCCTCCAATGTAAGTTCTAACTTGATAGATAATGACAACCCGAACCACCATAAATCCTTTTCCATTAATGAACTTCTAACTTGCAAGAAATGAACAATCTGTATTAATTTTGCAATCACAATTCATCCATTTATATGTATGTATATATATATATATATATATACATATTTTACAATAATCATACATTATTCTTATGATTATTAACTAATTCTTTTACTCATAGAACTTGAATCCTAACTAGTTGAGTTCAACTTGTATTTCAATTCTTACTTCAAAGTAAGAAATCTGAATACTTATCTATCATAAGTCTTGCTGCGATTTTATCTTCAACTTTCAAGATCACCGCATAATTATCATGATAATATTCTTCCATCTTTTTAGCACAATTCCCTTCATTAACTAACATGTCTTTTATGATAAGTATTTGAACAATCAAAATAATATTACTAGGTTCTTTAATATCTCCAATTCTTCTTTTATATGTAGACAATGCTTAGAAGTTCATCTCCAATTAATTTCCATGTCATTTTTTGTTTTTTGGAATTTTGTGATCTCTATCTCTATAATTATATAATTCTCTTTTAAGATAAACACAATATCTAAGGAAATAGCATACTTCTCGCTCTAATATTTGATACTTTCATTATTGTCATAAGATATTTATTTACTTAAATTACTAGCTTCTCCTTCTTTTGTTTGGAGTTATTGTCACTTAGCTAAGATCAAGTGAGGGTCCTTAATTGAAAATTACTACTTATCTTTTGACTTCCTTAAGCTTGCATCCTTAAATGACTATTTCTAATCAGTATTCTTTATCCATCACCTCATTAATAAGGGTTAACAACAACCTTCTAACTCATAACACATAATTAAACCAAATCTAATAAGAAGCAATTCCCATGCCATCTTTATTTGAACATTACTAGAGAAATATCCCATTCTAACTTACTACTGAACATCTGTTAAGTAATCCCTTCTTTTAATTGTCCAATCTTCATGTTTTCCTTACTCATACTACTAGCTTCAGTATGATTGTACTATAAGTCGATCTTTGGTATTCTAAAATCCTAAGGGTTTAAAACTTCTCTCTCCTTGATTAACAATTAATCGATCTAAGAGACTTATCTATCTTGTCTTAGGATACCATATTGCTTAATGAGTTCAAACAACCTACCATTACCTTGGGATTTCGTCCATACTCCATTTTACCTCTTGAAACCTTTTATCTCCTCTAGTTCTTTTTGTAACAAGATACTAAATCATTATTCCTTATCATCATATTATAATAAGTATACTAATGGGTAACCATCTTATAAAGTTCACTTCCTTGAGGGATATGTTCTATCTAAATTGATCTTAGGATAACAAAGAAACTTTTAATTGAAAGTCTCGATACTCTCCAAAATTTTGCTTTAATTTCCATTTCCACCATCAGTTGTTACTCATCTTACTACTATTATTTTAGGGTGCCTATATTGATATCCATTTGTAAGTTTATCAACATTTCTATCTCATTCCTATATACCACTTAACAATTAACAGCCTCCTATTACTAGACATAAGTACCACATAATGATATAATTTCATTTGCCTCATCACAACATAAAGATTTCATTATCTACTTTATACTTGTTCTACTTCACTTGCATTTATCTACTTTATACTTGTTCTACTTCACTTACATTTACTTGCAAACTCCTAAGAAATAAGCTTCAAACTTGTTATTCATTTGATTAAAGACTTATAAATTCACAACTTGAGTATTCCATCATTTTCATGTTAAACATTACAAATTCTACAACCATCCTACACATACAAAAGATTTACAACGCTAACTACCAAAGCACCTTTGATTCTTTTACATCCTTAACTACAATTATATAAAATGTTATGGCATGTGCACATATTCAAAAGGAATGCACATTCATCAACAAGTATAACAATATCCATCAAGGAATCCACAAGATGTCCGCATATATGAACAATTAACATAGGATCAAAATTCTAATGTCCTAACAAAACAAAGCCAGCTATCATAATATATCCATAATTCAATTCACCAATAATAACCATTCTCTCAAAGGAATTCGACCACATTTATCTTCTAGTTAAACCATCATCATTTCCACTTATTAATTCAAAACTTAATTATACCTTCTTAGGAACATCAAAGATAGTAATTACTTCCTATACCTTATCATTATTAGACTTCTCAATGCCATTATTGACTATTATCTCATGTGTTACATTCTCTTTTGTTTAGGGTCCGCTTCTAAGTTTCTAATTTCACTGCTAACATAGGTTCCAACTCCTTCTCTAAATCAGCTTATGACTATTCCCCTCATTTGTTTCTTCTTTTTCAAAATTCTCTTCTATGCCGTACTTTATTTCACTCTTTACTACAACTATCTCATATTTATACTGAACACTAAGTTGATATCATCTTAGAATTCTATAGGTTACTAATTCACTTACAGTTCGTCAAGCTACTAGTTTAGATGAGATCCTTTTTATTCTAAGGGTATTTCTTTACCTACTCCAGTTATTCCAGGAAAATATGGAAAACCAAAGGTAACGTCTAAAGATATATGATATGTTAGTCGAAATATGAGTCATACTAACAAGATAAGGTCTCCCTCTTCTACCCTTACTAAAAGCATCTCACTAACATTATTTAAGTTATGTATTAAGTAGGATACTCTTCTCCCTTACTAAAAGTATCTCCCTTAGAGATATCCTAATCAATCATTCTAACATTAATCTCCACATCGCAATCCTATATTAGGTAGGATACTCTTCTCCATTTCACTTAAATTACTCCAACTAACTATTAATCCTCCATACGGCCCATAGATGGAATTAAGATTAATTAAGATTCATCTTACTTCAGTTTTATATTCATTTCTTACTCTATAACTTATAATAAGATCCTTTACTACTCACTCTCAATGTACTCCTATAATGTCTATTTCTTTTAATTATGACACTTTAAAGCGAGTTCATTAGAACTACACTCCGATACTAAATTAGAACCGTTACGCCCCAAAGCAGTAAAGTTATAATAGTCCTACGCCTAAACCATTTTAGGATAGAAGCTAACTGTAGAGTCGTTATCCTAGACCTAATTTACACAAGAAGTTCACAACTAACTCACTTTGAAGAAAACGGTTTACAAATTAAATACGTTATTTGCATACAGAAGTATGAAAAACATATACTAGGATTCTAATATTCCAATTCATGTTTACATGATTTAATAACCGAGTCTTACTTAAGTAATACATAATTTGATATTAGAAGATTCAAAAATAAGAACAAAAACCTCAAAAATGTAACAAATTATCAGTTTTATATCCTCACTCTCTAAGATCTAACAGTAACTAGCTTTAGGGTAGTTACAATGTCGCTTCTTAGGTAGCACCTACAATAACATATATAAGGATGTAAACATCCGACCACTTAGTAAGTTGGGACAAAAACATAAGATTATACACCAAGCACAAGCAGGGTTATTAGCTAGTTATTTAAATGTAATGCAACAAACATATATCATCACATAATGTTATCTAGTCCATTTTGAGGTTAGAGACATTACACCCGCTCTAATCTAGCTTGAGGAGTTTAGCTTACATTCAACAACCCATTACCAAACCCAAGCTTGTACAATAAAGATATCACTCCTCCCAAGACTACCTTGGAGCCACTACCTTCATCCTAGTTACGCGTTCCTCTCTTGTCACATAGTTTGACTAAGGATGAAGAAGGAACCATTATGCTCCAATGTTATCCCTTTTGAACAGTCTGTATTTAGTCAGAGAATTCTAAACATTTCGCTTAGTGGGTTACCATGCATTATTGGTTCAGATTATAAGTCATATATCACTAAGTCTAGCTTAAGAAGATCAATCAATATTAAGCAAATCAATCAATTACAAACCAGAATAATAAGCTAGTGGTACATAACTAAATTCAGAAATACACACATATAAGCATGTGCACAAATAAGCCAGCTACAAGTACAACCAAGTATAATCTTAGGCCTCCAAGTATCATGAAACAGTACTCTGAAATATAATTATATATTGATCTCAAACTTACCTAGACTTTCCACTTGATTACTTAAGGTGCAACTTGCTATAAGCCTTCATTGACAATCCCTATAATACAAATATTATTTTAGTCTTCATATAACTACTATTTATATAGAAACTTTATTCTATAATTAAGATTATTACCTTTAGTTTCAAGTTTTATTATGCCTATTTATTTGGGTTTTAAATCTCTTGTAGTTAATTTTGTATCTTATTAGTTTCTTAATCAATTTCTGATTTAGCCTCGTATTCATCCTCTAATTTAGATTCCAATTTAGCTCTCGATTTCATCTTTTTCATAAATCTCAAGATAGCTTTCGAGTGAAAATAGTAACTAATTCTGTTTCTAATTAATTCCTTAGTATGTTTGTATATTCCCTAGTTCTAGTCTTACTTCTAAATTAGCTTTTAATTCAACTTCTAATTACGGTTTTACACATAAGTCCTAAAAACTCCCCTTGATTCATTTTGAAAAATTCAATTAACTATATTTTAAGTATTCTAGGTCTCTTATTTAGTTTCTAGTCAACCCTCTAGTTCATCTTATATGCTCTGCTTTTGATCTATTGTAAACCTTGCAAATATAGCCTTTTAGATATAGTGTCGAACTCGAGTGCAATAGATATTTCCCTAAGTCAACAAAACCACATAAAATGAAAACCGATTAAAATTTTAAATTCGAAACTTCAAACAAATATGAAAGTTATACAATTAGAAAACTTTAATCGCGGAAGAACAACCCTAAACACTAAATCTAAACCTTTATATTTTACTATAATGCTGATAAAATCCTAAATCAATAAAATTATCACTAAATGCATAAAATCGCTAATAAATTATTAGAGATAAATTTAAATAATAAAAATAATATGTTAATAAGATTGCAAATTTAACCTTACTTATAAATACATGTGGCACAATATGCACATAAATGTAATAAATATTTATTTTCTTGAACACATAATATAATATACCATATTGTGTACGTCTTATTAATGCACTTCACTAGACATAAAATCATTAAATGGTAACTAGATAAATCAAATCTTGTTAGCTTCTCTTTAAAATTTAAATCTCTCCCTATCTAGATGAAAATCACTCATCATGACCCTAATAACCTAGTTAACCCTAGTAAGTACCCTTAAATCATGAAAAGTTACTTATTTTTTTTCTTACAAAGCCCATGCCTTGTCTCAAATCAATCAATCTTTTCCTTTCTTTTCTTCTTTTCTTTTCTCTTTCTTCCTTCTTTCCTTATACTACTGCCAATTGTAAAAGGGCAACACACTCTCCTTCATTTTTTTTTCTTTTTCTCACAATTAATCAATGAAACACACTCTTCATTTCTCCCTCTATTTGACCAACACATGTCCCCTTCCTCAAATCCATTCCTTTTCTTTTACTTTCATCAACTATTCTTAACATCTCACCACGTACACATCCTAACTTAATTCCACTTCTATTTCCTTACCAAGAGCTAGTTGTTAAAAGAGATTACTAGGAATTTGAAGAAGGAAATAAGTAACCTCGAGAGCTTCAACAACTTGCCATTAAAACCATCCTCGAGAAGTAAACACTAGTCTTTTTTTCTTATTTTGTTACATTCCATTCTTTGTATTTCTTGGTTTCTTATATTTCAACTGTTTCATGTATTTTCTTTTGTTTTAGTATTTTAGAGGAAGCAAATGAATGTACAATAGGAGTTGTACACATATATAAGTTTGGCTACATGTATATGACAAAAAATATAGATATTATGCTTTTATCATATGAGTGAAGTAGTTTTATTAAAACTAAGCAAAAATTTGTTTCATATACATGTATGAGCCGAAAAATATATGATGATTCCTAAATATATTTTTAATTTTCTACTCAAAATAATAACATGCAATGTAATATATTTATATATATATATATATCGAAAGATATGAGCATACAAATATATATAAACACATGTAAATATATAGGGGCGGGAACTTATAAGAAGTATACTAGGTGTGTGTGTATATATATATATATGTATATATATATTCCTTAATTTAGAATGACAGCACATGAATAATATATGTCTATATATTTTTTATTTTGAAAATGATATATATATGTGTCAAAAATACAAGTGTAAGTATGTATATACATATATACCCACATATACGCTAACATGAACAAGGATTTGGAAATTTTCTAAACTTGTTTTATTTTACTTTATATATTTCTGGACTTAAAATAGTAAAATATGAAAAATAGGCATATTTATGTATAGTTATATGTATATATATATATATATATATACATTGAAAATACCATATGTATCCACATAAATATTACATTTTCTTAAAATTTAACGATAAAGCCTATATGTATATATACACATATATGGACCAGAGTGAGTATTTCTATGATCTTAAATTATTTTTCTTTATTTAGTTATTTTTATAACCTAATATGTAATAAAATTACATTAGAATTAGTAAAATGTGCAAAATCAACAAACTTAGGAAAGAAATTACAAAAAGCCCCTTGGAAACCTCTTATGTCCAACTTTGAAAATCTTGATAAAAATATTAAGTTCATGTAAATTAATATTTGAAAATTATTTTAACATGCTTATAATAAGATTAATTAAATTAATTAGTAATTTAGGACCTAAATATGTTAATTTGTGAAAATTGGCCAAATTGGACTTAGAAGCTCACCTAAAAAGCCCATGTGTAGATATGTTTGGAGAGAAAAAGAGGTTAAAAAAAATTATTTAATTATTATAAGAACAAAAGTGTGGAAATAAATTAAGCTCATAAAGTATAGAAATGGAAAACTTAAAGAAAAAGCCCATTTAGGGCTAAAACGTAAGAATTTGACTCAAAAACGAAAAGAATATGAAAATAGGAAATTTAGTAAAATTATTTAAGCCCAAACAAAAATTCAAAGAGCCTAGTAACTATCATGACAAACCCAATTTAAGTTTGGATTCAAAACTAACATAAAAAGCTCAAATAAGAAATCCTAAAATTCTCAACAGGACCCAATAGAAGTAAAATAGGTAAAAGTTAGGCACATCTAAATTTAGGCCCACTAATAAAATGTAGGTAAAGCCCGATTAACAAAATTACTAAGAAAAGCCTATAAAAATAATTAAAGAGGGATTAGCCCCCAAAATAACAAAATTCGTAACTCAAGAGACTCATACCAGAAAATATGGGTCTTGACTCCCAAAACAGAGCTTAATATGTGAAAATACGTCCGAAAACGATAAAAATTGGATTAAAATGAAAAAGTTATAAGCAATTAAAGATTTAGTAGAAACTAAGGAATATAAGTAAGATAACTAAGTTACTCAAGTAATTTATTTCTATAAATAGATAATTAGGATAAAACCTTAAACAAATAAATAATTGCCCCATACGTAATTGTTTACAAATATATATACATATATTTTCTACAAAAGGGAAACTAATAAACGAGAAAAGGAAAAAAATGCAAAAAATAAAAAATAAAAAATAAAAAATTACAGAATTGAGGGTTCTGTGAAAATAATCCTAAAAATATAATACCTAAAATCGCCTTTTGAAGAAACGATTTTAAAATGAACTAAAACCATCTCTTGAAAAGGCAATTTCATCTTGAATTGAATTGAAATCGCTTTTTAAAGAGGCGATTTCATTGGATTTACTAAAATTGCCTCAAGTGCCGTATTTTTGGAAATATTTTCCTCAAAAAGGTATTTCAAGACTTTTTTATTTTTTTTTTTCCTTTTCCCACTAATAAACACTTATCGTAAAAGTACATATAAAGCATAAAATATACGATATAAAATTATTCGTGATGTCATAGTTCTATGCATCTACATGTGTACATAAAGTCCAAATATTTTTAAAAAGATATACTTCTATATGTACAAATAATTAAATATATAAAACGTAATTACCATATTATAGTAATACAAAACAACAACTAATGATGATAATAATAATAATAGAAGTAGTAGTAATAATAATAATAACGATCACAATAATAATGATGATAACAATAATATAGAGTTATATTCCTACAAGAATTAAAATGAGTATATACATACACTTACACATGCGATAAGTTCTTTAAATAACAGTCAAAGTTTTTATGATCAAGTCAATTGATTAATAATATAATTTCAATGTTTTCTACTCAACTCTATTATCATGTCTAACTTAAATTGTCACACTACTATTTACCCACAACTCATATGTATTACTATTAAATTATAATATAACAAAATATCAATACAAAATTTACAAATAGTAAGACAACCCAAACTCATATAATATTTGCTAAGGTGTATATTATTACTCTTATGATAAGATAATATTTTCTAATCACCACAATAGATAAGTTAAGCAAAGTAAAATAGCATTGAAAACTTTAATTAAATTGTATCATTAAAGAAGTACACTCAAACTCGATGAGGATTGACTATAAAAACGTAAAGATTTAAGGCAAAACTAAAAAGTTACATGAGATTGAAAACCTAAGTGGAAAGAAGATTATAAGTAGATAATAAGTTATTTAAACCGTTTAGCACTACATCTAGATAGTCATCGGGCTTATTTTATTATTATTTATTAGGTAACAAAGATTGAGAGGGCAAGCTACCCATACAGTATTATGATCCTTAACAATTTTGGTCAAATGAGTATTCCCAATAACTCTATATTTGTTTTGTGCTTGTAGCTAGTATACTTAAATCATATATATTAATAAATTAATGATTGGGGTCCGGGATATGCATGTAGTTGATTATTGGTTGTTTGTTGTACAAATATTGTTAAATATAATAAATGAATAATTGGTTGTAAGATTGGCTACTACATGATTAGATAATAATTTGACTTCATCATATGTGGCTCTCTTAAACTAAATGGTTCGTGCATAAGCATGGCGTTGCATTATAATTATACCAACTGTCAGCTTACATGGAAGGTGGGAAAGGACTTACAGGAGCAAGAGCTCCCCAAGGGATTATTTAGGCACATTATGTCATGTTATTGAGTCTCTATCTTGGCCTACGAGCTTATTAGGTGCTAGGGAACGCTAACCATTTGACTAAAGGTCTTATCTTATAACTTCTACTTAAAGCGTGTAATCGTAGACTATGAGGGTCACCACATTGCTAAACTTAGGAATTTTTTTAATGTTAAAAGAATCATACTCTTCATTAAAGTAAAGTGTATTTATATACGGGTATATTTATATAAGTTGATTTGAACACAATTAGCAATTTAAGATAAAAACCCAAATGTTAGAACTCGATTGTTGGTTTGTATCAGTTAATAATCTCCAACCCTAACCGCAAAGGGTGTAATTTTGAGTTGCATGTAGTTTTTAGGCCACCACATATATTTGTTATCATGCTGTTTATTCATGCATTGATATGATTATTTAATTAATTATTTAATAACCCGCTTACTAGCATAGTATAAGGAATATCTCACTAAGCTTATATAGCTTACTTCCTAACAGTTCTTCCCTCACAGGTCAACTGATAGTTAGGATTGGGATAGGACTCGAGTGTAGAGTGCGATCAATAAAATGCTAGGATTCAAAAAGGATTTTATAGTTGATATAGATCATTTTGTAAAACAACTAATCTCTTAATTGAGTTTAGCATCTTTAGTAAGTTTTAGAAATTTTAAAAATTGTCTATTCTATTTTATTCTTTGGTAGGGCATACCAATTTTCTGTAGTTCTAATGGACTGTAGACTAACTAAGGTATCTATAGCTATTTATTAAGTAAACTAGTTATATGTAATATAATTAAATGTGAATAGAAAATAATTAGTTAAAGTCTTGCAACCTCTAACTTGCAAAGTAATTTTCATACGATGGGTGCACACGTGTTATGAAAATTTTAAGGCAATCTTACTAAGCTCCCTATAAGGTCCTGATGAAATTGGTATCAAAGCTTTAAGTTGTCAAAGATAGGAAAAAAACTACCAAATGACAAAATGGGGTAGAACTTAGGTAGAATTAGGATTAAAGATTAAAAGACTTAGACTTATAGATCATATACTATATGTAATATCATCTATATGTATTATGTCTATGCTTATATGCACATATATTTGCTAATTGTTAAGCTCCTCCCCTAACCAAATTGTTGCTAATGAGATTGTCCCCAAAAAGGCACATAAATGTGAGTTTTAAGTGGCAAACCAAGGATGTAAGGAGCAAGTGTTAGAATGAAACACAAGGAAATGTTCTTGATTGTGTTAAAGTAAGAGAGATATAAGTGTTGAATTTCGGGAGCATAAGGATTTCTCAATTTCGGATTGAAGATTGAAATACCTTGATTAGAGGCTTATCAATTTTGCTTAGTCCAACATTAGTTCAAATTGGAAGTTTAATAACCTAAGTGGAAATTTAAAAGAGGAGATATAATGGTTGATTGCAAATTTGATTTATTGATTAAATAGCTTGTAAGTATGAATTATGAAATTGTGTATAAGAATGCAAACTACTCTAGTGTTTTGGAGAATTGTCAAGGAATGATATTAATTAATGTATGTTTTGCTAAATAGATTTATCCTAGTGGAATTTACTCCTTAATTCTCTTCCTTTCTTTTTTTTTTTCCAGAATGTAGGACAGTTTTATTCAACAGCAGAAAAGAAACAAACAAATACAGGGTTTAAGGAGGTCTAGGGAAGATCTAGGAGAAAAAGACAAACTAAAGGAAATCAAGGTGATGCTAAAGTCTCTGCACGTTTCCTTTTTGGCCTGGGTTGCAACCCAGTTCACACACTTAATAGCTTCACGAAAAACAAAATTAACACTGTAGGATGAAGAGGAAGATTTCAACACAAAAATGTCCTCGACAATTACCCTATGCTTCCATGCAATGGAACTATCCTTCCTTAACGCCTTGGAAACCGAAAGACCATCTGTTTCAACTTTAATGTACCTCCAACCAGCAGCTTTTGCCAAATTCAGACCGTCAAGCACAGCTTTAGCCTCGACAACTTTAACATTCTTGCTAGGGCTCGACTTGGAAACAGTGGACAGTAGCACTCCACGCAAATCACGAACTACAATTCCCACTCCAGCTTTGTTATTTGCATTATCTACAGCAGCATCAACATTAATTTTGACGAAACCCAGATCAGGTGGTGTCCATTTCCTACGCTGAACATCTTTGTGAGTAACATAATCCTGTATGTTCGGTTGATGAGCAACAGCTTCTTGTACAATTGCATCAGCCTCCAAAACAGCATCCTTGATCCTATAAAAAGCTAGAGCATGGGATAGCCTTTTCTGCTCAAAAATGCACGCACACCTGTGCTTCCAAATATGCCAAACCGTTAAGAAGACTTTCTGCAGAAAATTCCTCCAATCGACCATGACAAGTTGGAGTTGAGATATCAGGTTTGACAACCACAAAGTGAAACTTGCATTTGGTAGCAATTCAATCCTTAAATTCAGATGTTGGAACCACACTCCTCTTACCCAATCATAACCCAACAAAATGTGCTTTATAGATTCATCCTCAGAAAAGAAATTACATTTGGGTGATGACCTGCATTTCCTTTTAAATAAATTATGCATTTCCTTTTAAATAAATTAAAGTTTGATGCTAAGGAATTATTACAGCATCTCCATTGGTGGTGCTTTACTTTTGGAGGGACCTTTACAAGCCAAATAAGTTTCCATAATCTAGGATGTAGGTTTAAATCAAGAGAAAAAAGATGCTGACCTTGCTGCTGCGATTTCTGAATCCATCTTCTTTGATAGCCTGACTTAGCTGAGTAGCAACTATCCCTTTAGAAGGGCCTAATAATTTTGTCGTCATGATTTGCCAAGGCAAAGGAATAGAAGGGCCAAATAATTTTGTCATAAGCCCTGATCGCCTGAACTTCCTCATTTGGAATAATTCCCTCCACATCATCCAAATCCCATATTTTTTCTTCATGATTAATCAAAGAAGAGAATCTTTGTGATCTATTGACCTCACATGTTTCAGTCAGGTGAAGTCGAAAATTAACTGCTGTTGGTACCCAAGCGGCTAGCATCATTCCATACTCTAACTTTGTTGCCATTGCCGATTCTCCAACTCCAATTTTCCATCACTAATTCTTTTCCTCTTTATATACTCTGTCCGTACCATGAAGCACAGCCACCTATCTTTGAAAGCCGAAATTCCTCCTCAAGAAAGCAAATGCCCTTGAGAATTTTTACCCACAGCAGCTCCGAGTTTTCAATAATTCTCCAAGCTGCTTTCCCTATCATAGCATCATTAAAAATCTCTAAGACCCTAAAACCTAAGCCCTCTTTATTCGTTGCATAAGCGAGTTCAGTTCATGACTTCCAATGAATTTTTCTATTTTTTATATCTCTACTCCACCAGAATTTTGCAATCATCAAGGCTACTTCTTGACACCATTTCCTTGGGAATTTAAAAACACTCATAGCATAGCTAGGAATTGCATACCCAACTGATTTGATAAAAACCTCTCTTCCTCCTAGTGAAAGTAGCAAGCTTGACCATCCCTACAGCTTGGACTTAATTCCTTCTTTGACATAGGCAAGAGCTTCACCTTTAGATCTACCTCATTCAGTTGGTAAGCCTAAATACTTTCCATATTTTTGCTCAAGAGGAATTCCCAACAAATTACAACAGCTGCTTTTGACTTCTTCAAGCATATTTCTGCTGAAAGAGAGAAGATTTTGGAGGTTGATCTTCTGGCAAGAGGCTAAAGTGTAAGCATGTAAGATAGTCTTCAAATTTTCCAAAACAACATTAAGTCCCGAAAAATAAAAGCGAGTCATCCACAAAGAAAAGGTGGGTCAGCTCAAGACAATGCTCCTTGACATGAATTCCCCAAATGAATACCTCCAACAAAAGCTTTATTTAGTAAAATAGAAAAAGAATCAACAACCAAAATAAATAAGTCAGGAGAAATAGGATCTCCTTGTCTTATTCCTCTTGAAAGGTATATCTTTCTAATTCTTTTGCCATTTACTACAAGATTATATGAAACAAAGCATACACATTTCATTATCCAATTGACCCAGATATTATAAAAAGCCATCTTAAGCATCAAAGCCACCAAAAAGTTCCAGTCTATTCTATCAGAGGTTTTAGCCATATCCAACTTAACAGCACACTCAAACACTTGGCCCTACCTTTTCAAATTTAAATGATGGAAAATTCATGTGCAATGATCACATTACCTTGAATAAGTCTACCCTAAATGAATGCACTTTGATTAGGAGTAATGATTTTGTCTGTGGAAGGTTGAATCCTATTAGTCATGATTTTAGAAATGATCTTGTAGGAGAAGTTGCACAAACTAATAGATCGGAATTGAGTCAAAGATTCAGGACATTTTGTTTTAGGAATTAAAATGAGGTTAGTTTCATTAAGATCATATGGTAACTCACCAGAGGCAAAGAAGTGTTTAACTGCTCATGTGACAAAGCTGCTCAGGATACTCCAATTAGACCGGAAGAAGATTCCATTGAAGCCATCTGGACCTAGAGCTTTAAGTGAGCCAAGCTGAAACACTGCTTTTTTGACCTCCTCATATTCAAAAGGCCTAACCAACATATCATTCACTTCCTCATCAATAATAGGATCGATGGATTCCACTGCTTTTTTGACCTCCTCATATTCAATCGGCCTAACTAACATATTATTCACTTCCTCATTGATAATAGGATCAATGGATTCCAGGACTTCTTCAACCATACTGACTTCCTCTTTTTTGAACAAATTTTCATAGAAAACAGCAAAAGCATTAGCCACTTCATCTTCATTTTCTACCCAAACTTCCTGCTTATTCTTAATTCTAAAATTTTTGGTGCAAGCTCTTTTAATTTGAGTGGTGCAATGGAAGAAATTTGTGTTTTGATGACCTTATTTCAGCCGACTTACTCTCAATATATTTCCTAAAGCTTGGTCAAGTCTTTCTTTGACTAAATTGTCCTCCTTAACATTTGACCAAGTAAAAATATGCCCCCGAAATCCCAAATCTACCAAGTGATAGTCATAAAGCATATCATGAAAAGCCGTCATCTATCTCATAGGTTTATCTCTACTGCCCGTCTTCTCATCCGCATATAGGACTTCATTGAAGTCTCCAACCCCCAGATAAGGATCAATTGTATTTAAAGCCAGATTTCTCAACTTGTCTAGAAACCGAGTTGGTCATAGAATACCGAATGTGCATAGCACCAAGATATCTTGCATCCTACTTGCACTTCTTCCATCCAAACCCATGTATCAATAATCTTTGCTCCTGCCTCTAGCACAGTCCGATTGATACTACTTGTCCACCAAAGGGATAATCCACTAGACAAGCCTACTGGCTCAACATAATATGAATTCTCAAATGCCAGACTTCTTAATCTCTCAATCTTACTGGATATATTCTTTGTTTCCATCAAGAAAACAATATTGGGTTTATATTTCTTGATATGGCTCTTGAGCTCTTTGAATGTCAAGGATCAACCCAGTCCTTGAAAGTTCCAACTTATGGCTATCATAGCAACTGGGTGGCTTTAGGCCTGCCACCATGGCCATCAATGTCAATAAAGTGCAAATCCTCAACATTCAGTTCAACCTGTTCATCCTTTTCAATGTGCTCAGCTTCGAAGGTAAGTTTGCTTCGGACTCTATTCATTCTTCTGATGTGAGTAAGTTTACATTGCCTTCGAATCACCCCTTTTTTATTACAATACACATACACTTTTGAAACTGATTTTTTGTCCTTCAAAACCGGAGAATTTGACAATGCTTCATCACTGTTGTCCCTCCTCCTTTTGATTGACAACATGTCAAGTTCCTTAGCAAGTGGTGAGGCACTAGGGACGAACATTTGTTTGCCTATCGAAGGAGATTCTGACAATGCTTCAACGTTAGGGCAGATCACTTCTTTGATGGGGTTGTCCGGTTCTTCAACAAAATAAGCTTCCTTCACATAATGTAACTTGCGAATTTCCTCAAACATGTGGTGGGTGTTTTACAGAAGACCTTAATGTGGAGAGTTCACAACAATAGATGGATTCGGTCCATATTCAGAAACTTTGGTAGGCAACTCTGATGCTCTTGAGGATGAACTTTGGCATGGCAGCAGTTGAATCCATCCTGCCCAAGGCGATTAACACAGTTGTTTCCAACATCCCCTGCAGACAACTTGACAAAGTTTGGCCGATTGGATTGGTAGGAGGTATGCGGGCGGTTTTGTGATGGGTCAAGGGTGTAGGAATATAATGTAAGGGTTTGGGACGTAGGAGGCTCATTTAGGTTTTGAGTTAAGGTGGGCTGCAGTTTTGTGCGTAGGTGACGTGTGGTGAAGAATGTTGAGAAGAGAAAGCAAGGGTCACGTACACGAGAAAGCAGCCCGCGAGAAGGAAGTATTGGTTTCAGGTTGTGTAGCTTTAGTTGGGAAATAGGAATGATTATTAAAATTGTGATTTTATTAATATAATTTTATAAATTTATAATTTTAGAATATAATTTTAAATTGATTGATATATAAAAATTTATATTTTTAATTAATTTTACATATCAAATTCAATAAATACTTATATTTTTAATTAAATTTATCAATTCTATATATATAACTATACTTTTATAATCTTATAAACTATTAAGATAATAAATCATCTTCTCTCTCATTATTTAATTTTTTTTTTCCTCTTTCTCTCTTTTGATCTCTTCTTAGATTATAACTCTAATAAAAAGTCTATAAAAAAAATTGTATATTTAAATTTATATCATTAACAATTTAAGATGAGTTAAAAACATTTATTTTTTTAGATAAAATAATAGAAAAAAATTAGTTTCAACCATACATATCTTTATTTTATGAATGTTATATTATAGATTAAAAACTTTTTTTATGAAAAAAAATATTATTAACAACTTAAAATTAGTTGAAACATTTTTTTTTAATTTATTATCTTTTTCAAACAAAATAATAGAAAAAAAATTAGTTTCAATCTTGCTTATTATTAGTTTGTGAATATTATATTATAGATTAAAAGTTTTTTTATGAAAAAAATATTTAATTTTTTTTTATTTTCATTATATATTTTAAGTTTTTTTTATAACTACTATAAATATGTTTATAATTTTTTTAAAGTTATTTTATATAAAAAATAAAAATTTACGTTTTTATATTTTGATTTTATATTTTAATAATAAAATTATAATTTTGACAACTTTAAACCAGTAAACCAAAGAAACAGCAACTTTTGCTAAAGGTCATATCCACATCATCAACTTTCTCTGTCTTACCTGGCAGGGGTGATTTTAGTATTTATGTGTAAAATTTGAGCCCAAGAGACGCTGCAAATCCTGTGATAAAAAATTATTCACTGGTAAGGGCTTTCTTTATGAGGCTTCCATAATAGTACACTCAGAAGGATTTTGACCAGCCTCAGTCATAGAACTTTCTAAAGATAAAAAATTCTGATCTGCGTTGGAGTTCGGCTGAATAATCGGATCGTTCTCCGACTCAGCACACTTCTCCTTTTGACTAGTGAAATCCTCTCTACCAGAAGATCCTACTCTGAACCAATGCCCAAACTTCCTTTCAGAACCAATCATATCATCTCTCTGTGTGCATCTGCTATCAAGATGTTCGATGATACCACATCGATAGCAGAAACCCGATGGTCCCTCGTACTTAAAGTAAATCCATGATTTTTAATGTTGAGCTGTTCTAACCCACGTTCCTTTGACTAAAGGATTTGCTACATTAAGTCGAACACGAACTCTGAGGAAGGCTTTCGACCTTAACAACCCCTCCAATTTTCCTTCCAACAATCTCGACATTTTTCTGTAATAACATGGCTAGAGGCAAACCATGTATTCGAACCTATATCTCTAAATGCGAAAAAAAAAAAAAAACTAAATCTTCTAACTTTTTATGTTTATCCCATTTTTAAGCAACAAAGGGGCTTCCCATGACTGAACAAGTGCTCAGATCAATTACTTTTGAGAAGAAACCCTTTTCCTTGCTTGAGATTAAAAATAGTATCTCCTTCAAATGTGAAATTTCAAAAGAGGCTTTATTTCAAAAATATTGAGTACTCCTTTCTTATGGAATGATTTTTCCATAACAACTTTCCGGACCATATACACAAGATTTGAAGAGCTTGAATTATCCAGGCCCAAATCATCTTCTTCCATATCATTTTGGCTTACCCTAAGAGCCATCAAGATCAAAACACGAGAGTTAAAAGCAATTAACGAAAAACAGAAGTAAAAGGATAAAGAAGGAACTAGAGATGACATACACAGGACCATGACTTTATGCTAACAGGAAACTAAAAATATAGAAAGGATCTAAAGGAGATGACAACGCAATGGATAGATGATAAAAAGTTGAGGAAAGAATCTCTACAATAAAATCTGAAAAGGAAGGGAAGATTTGCTAATAAAATATGAAGATCAAAGTGCACCACTCAGGTTTGATCATCGTCCATGAAGGGAAGGAGAGTCTCTCCCTAGAAAACCTAGAGAGATTCCTCAATTCCCCGTAATCTAAATCGACTAAAAGCTTTGACTTAAAGCACTTAAATTTAAGTGATAAGTTGTGGTTAAGTAATTACGACTTAATAAATAATGCATTCACTTTTTTATTATCGATTAGTTAGTTTACGAGCCGGATATCAAGACTTTTTATCTCCTTGCAGCTTGAGCTCCTGGTACAAGTATACAACGACTGTGTATTTTATGTGTTAATGATAAAATTACTTAACCAGAGTAATGCATAAGCTCAGCTTAAATAACTTGATTGCTGCTTTTGCTTGGTTGCTTCGATCCAATAAGCAATACCCTTGGACTAGGTTACATCTGCAGTCATATGTAATATAGTTTATACGATTCAACCAAATTATATGTAATATGAATAATCATTTATAGTGTGTTATTAATAAAAAATAGCAATTTAGGAGAATTTATTCAATTAAATATTATTTATAATTAATGTTATTTTTAATTATGAAAAAAAAAAGTATAATAAATGTAAAAAGAAAAATGTCATTCAAGCAATATTAAATCTAGAATAAGTAAAGAGAAAGATATGACATTTGGACCTAAGGAAAAAAAATTTAAGCTATCAACACACCATATGTATCGATATTTTTTTATTTTATTGATATTTATATATCATCTATTTATCGACACACATAACTTATTGGTATTATTAAAACCATTCACAAACCCAAAACCTTTTGCTCGTTAAACAAAACACCTAACCATTGCAGCATACCTAAATTTATATTACACTTTGTTCTTTTAACTCCTTTTTAAAAAAACTTTAAGATTGAACTGTTTCTCGATCCGTCCCTAATAATCGCGATGTCATATGAGATTACTTTCTTATTTTTAAAACCCAAAGTATGGAATGCTTTTGTAACCCCCGAGAGCCCTCTAGTATCAGACTTTATGTTTCCCATTGTGATGTCTCTCGTGTTGGTCGTTTATTGCAATGCTTAACAATAATATGCTTAATAGAAATTGGTTCCTACATTAGCTGCAGAACCATGTGAGACGAGTGTAACAGCTGTTGTTGTCGTACGAGGTTCTTGTGAGTTCACCTAAAATCTTTTTCATGTGATAACCTTAACGTGGACTTTACATGCGATTTGTTTTGCGATTGCCATATAGATGTACCAAAGCTTTATGGGGATTTTGCTAGTGATGTTGATTAGATGAGCATCTCGACCAATTGTTTTGTTATGGACCATTTGATGGACACTACGCCACTATATTTGTACCCATATGATCGTAGACTTTATCGTTGACATATTGTTTATGGGTCCCATTAGTACTCTTGAAAATTGTTGGGCCTGCGTGCCTTGAGTTTTGTATAATGCTTTAAGACACTCTTAATCTCCAATAAATATATATATATATATATGTAAATATATATTATTTAATAGATATCTATCATTCTTTTTTTAAAAAATTATATCAATACAAATGAGATAAAATTAATTATTTAAAAAATAATGCTATATCACATCTTAAAATTAGGATATCATAATTTATAAAAATATCGTATTTATAAAATACGATTTAATGAATTTGATATCATTGTTAAATCAAAGGTAATAGCTGTGATTTTATTACCTTATTTATTATTCATATTAAATGTATAAGGAAGATGGTATATTAGTGTAATTGTTAAGGCGCCCTTGGTAATACATCAAGTCCTGGGGCTTGAAAAGAGGTGGAAATGTTGTCCGATTTTTATTTTGTATTAGTTTATGTCACAGTTATTACATGACATTATTACATAGATGAGATTCTATCATAGTATTCATGTAATTAATTTAAGACAATTGATATTTATATGATATTTATTAATTTTATGGTAAATATATAAATTTCTCTATATATCATACAATATTTTGAGTTAAATATTCTTTACTTTCATTTCCAAAACAATTGTTTGCAACCTTGGTTGTTCTCAAACTTAATAAAATTTTCAGAAATTCTAAAAATTGTTATAAACCTAGCTAATCTGTAGGAAAATCCTATGGACCAATATGTCCTCTCAGTTTCGAGGCGTGATATATAAAATACTAAAAATAGCGAAAAATCTTTCCGATTTCTGCATTCTAATTTGTTAAAATCCAGTCACTTTACCTGAAGCGGAGAGTAAGATGTATAAAGGTTAGAAACTACCAAAGTTAAGAAATTTTACAAGTGTGGGAATTGACTTTCAGCTACTTGTGAGATAAAAGAAGTATTTTTTATTGGAAGGAAAATTGAAATAATTTATAGGTAAAGTTGATTTTTGAGAGGCATGACATCAAAATCAATTTTTTAGGCTGTAATATTATAATTGTAACAATAATTATAGGTATGAGATTGCAATTTCACAATCGAATTTCTTTCCATTCTCTTTCCGTCATACTTAGCCAAAATATCGAACACATAGCTTGAATATATTCTTTTGAATTTTTTTTTTTTGTTTTTTGGGTGTTGGTTGTTTGGGTGAGTTGTGTGTTACTGCAGGTTATAGTTGGATCTGCAATTTTCATTTAAACAGTGGTGAAATTGTAACATAACGAATATCGTGCAACAAAAGCTTTCACGACTTTTAGATATAAGATTGTTGAGATGATCAATTATTGATTTAATTATTGAAATAGGTAAGTAAATCTCAATTTCTTGACAAATCCTCATAATAAGAAAACGATATGGAATAGGGTTGATAGGGGAGAAAAAAAAAAGTACAATAAGATATATTTAAATGAATATTCTACCAAATTTTCAATGAAATCGCACGTGATTTATTCTTACATATTAAATATCAATTATAAAGTAAATATGTATTTTTGGGAAATTGTGAATCTTAATGCGGATAATTTTTATTTTATACAGCATGCTTTAATATCTCCTTAAATACTGATAAATTAGCTTTAATATCTCCTTAAATTCTGATAAATTAGCAAACAAACCCCATAAACTTTGATCTTGTTGCTCTATTTTTTTTTTCTTTTTTTAAGATAGAAAAAGCATACATCCTTTAAGATTGCCAATTTCTAAGAGCTTATGGAAGTCAAAGTATACTATTAGTTTAGGGATGTGTTTAAACTAAGTTTAGGAGTTATTTGTAATTGTCTCTACATTTTTATGTATCACACTTTTAGCTTATCTAGAATTTTACTCCATCCTAAACTAACCATCCTCTCACAGCTTGCTTGGATGGTTACAATTAGATCTTTCTTTCTTTTTGTTCTTATTGTTCTTGTATGGGGGTAATGTCCTTGGTAATAAATTACGCTAACAACATGCAATTTTATACTTCAAATAACCTTAGAGAAACCTCGATTTAGCAGCAATTAGAAGGATGTGATTAGAAAGAGTTATAGAAGGAGGAAAAGGTGATTTTAGTAGCTAGTTGGCCCTTATAACAGGTGAATAAGCTTATATTACGTTTGCTATGTAGAAATTGACTGAAACAAAATCATGATTCTGGTTTGAAGGGAGAATTCAATTTCGCCCTTTTAAAGACGGAATCGACAATTCCATTCATCTTCCATTTATTACTGTTAACTAAATTACTTACTTAACCTTTAATTTGATTCTGAAATTCAATATTTAAGGGTCTTTTTAACAATTATTACCTCATATACATTTAATTCATTTCATTCTATTTCATTTCATTTTCTAAATATGAGAAATGATTTTTCATTCTACTCCTCATTCCATTCCATTCGAAACCATTCTTGTGTACCAAACATAACATTAAAGTATTTGCTTCATTATTAGTAACCCACAAGCTAAGTTTTCTTTATTTAAGGAGGTATTTGATTGTCAAGAGTAAAGTTTAGAGAGCGTAGATGTGCTTGTTTGGTCTCGTTAAATTGTGTCAACTTTCAAATGAAGAGGAGTTGCTTATGTAAGATTTTAGAGCCAGTCCAATAATTGCAAATAATATGGGTTTTCATGACACCTGTTGAACTACTCCAACGAGCAATGAGAATTAATATAGATTATTCCTTTTTGGCTTCCATAGAGGGGCAAATTTAATATTGGGCTTAAAGCCTATTGATTAATTGAATTTGACTCCATGAGCTAAGGTAACAAGACTTGTACTTATAGAGACAAGCTCATAAATTACCGGGATGATCAAAGAAAATTTGGCATAGTGGGCTTGGAGTAGAGCTTATTTGATCAATTCGTTTGATCCAATCTTTCTTGGTTTGACTCATACTAAAATAATGAATAAAATCTTTATCTAAGCCTAAACTCATGAAAATAGCCTATTTAAAATCCATTAATAAAAAGCTTTAATCTTAACCATTGATCATTATCATCATCCAATGAACAAAATCAACTACCATTTTCTATAAATACCCCATCATATCCTCATCTGGAAGAGAAAAAACTCTCATTAACGATGTCATTCTACCAGAACCTTGTCTCAAAGATCAAACACTAGAACATCCTAAGAGCACCACCACATTCTTCATTCATTGTGAAGTTTGATGTTATCGCAATCCTCCATCCGTCACCATACATATTAGAGCTTTACTAAGATCGCCTACACTTCCTCTCTACACTTCTCTCTTAGTCATCTAGTACGGATTGTTCATGTCATTTCCTTAATCACGTGTAGTGCGACTTCATACGTAGCATACACATGACCCTTTGCATCCGTACCTATACCCCTCACATTTTCTAGCAACTCCACTAAGGAAGGAAGACTTGATACTCACATCATGGTACCTCCAAGGTGAAGACAACCCGATCTTACTAATGGAGCTAATCATGAGCAAGATGCTACTATTGTATCAAAATATACCTCCAACTGGAGACACTAATCAAGGAGATAGCACACAAGAAGGTGTCCTTGACAATGCACAATTAACGTGTGAGCTGCGATAGATTGATCAAAACCTAAGTGAACTCATGGTGATGTTTGCTCAATGCGCGCCTGCTTTAGCTGCCTTCATTATTGCGCAACAAGGAGCAACTTTCTTGAATCCTTCTAATCTGGTGCAACAACACACCCTACTTAACCTTCTTATTATAAACAAGCAAGTCACTCCTAAAGTTGAGGACCAACTTCCTGTGGTTCCACCAACAGCTACGCAAGATTCATTACCAGAAATAAGGAACCAAGAAGTTCAGATTGGAGGCCCGTCATCCTCACACGCTATACCACGTGTCACAATTGTTGACTGTATACAATAAACACCAATGAATCCTATCCCCATAAGCTTTACACTTATGAATCTTGCGCCTATGCATTCTACTCTTATGATGTTAATAAGGGCGAAAACATCGACTCGGAGGTTCATTTATGACCAAAGAAGATTTGGACGTATATTTGAAAGAGATACAAGCAAAATCTACAGCTAGAGTACTAAATTTGAAGCTTCCATATCACCAATGCATTGTTACAAAGCTGTACCTTAAGGATTATGTCAGTCCAAAGTCCATGCTATTTAATGGCAAGAAAAGAAGTACTAAAGAACATTTGCTGAAATTCATTAAGACGTTGGAAGTATATGGTTTAGATAATGATTTAAAATTGAAAGAATTTTCTAAGTCGCTCATTGAGAAGGCATATACATGGTATGTTAATCTCCCTCCAGGATCAGTAAATTTGTATGGTAGTATATGTAAGATATTCTTAAAGAAATTCTTCTCTATTGAAGAAAGAGTCACCTTTACTGACATGAGGAGGATCTGACAAAAGCTTAAGGAAGATCTCATGGATTACATTGAGTGCTTCAGGGAATGTTCCTTAAACATATAAGATGTTTATGATGAAAGAGAGTTAGTCAAGCTTTGCATTCAAGGGATGTTTACTGACTATATATTATATCTTGAGAACCTCTCATTGGTTTCTTTCGCTATGTTGGTTGAAAATGTGTAAAGGACCAACAATTCAATAGCACGACAAAGAGGTGAAAACACAAGATTTAATAGGCACACACCATCAATAAACTCAGTTTAAGAGGAAGATCTGGGAGGAGCAAAAAAAATTAAAAGTGAGAAGCTTATAAAAACTAAACCATCTTTGGCATACCCATGCTCAATGGGAAAAGTACACATACTCCTTGACTAAAGGCTACGTGATGGGAATATCAGACTCCTAAAGGTTGAGCGTTTACCAATAAATGAAAAGAAGAATGACCCCAAGTATTCATATTTCACAAGAGTATAAGACATCTTATGAAAGATCATTGGACTTTGAAGAAAATATTTAATGATCGAATTCAAAATAGAGAACTGATCATCAAGGATAATAATGTCGGGAACAACCCACTTCTAGCTCATAACACCCAATGTGGTGTTGTGAACGTTATCACTCACTATCTTACAAAGATTGAAAGTATGGACGTGCAGCCAATTGAGGTACACCAAGTTAAGCATAAAGGATTTGAGATCAAGGAAAATGGAGATGACAATATTGCTCTTTCTTTGTTGAAAACTACTAATGTTAGGAATTTCTTTAATTTACTTGACTTTGATGAGGATACTCAGCTTGAAGTAAAGACTGCACTAACAAGGATCTCGTAAAACCAATACAAGAAATATCTTATAGCATGTCCCATAAAAGGAATAACTTCGATGAATAAGGAGGCTATTACATTTATTAATGCTGACATTTGTACAATGAATCCTAATCGCAATTGCCCTCTATATGTAGAGAGCATACTCAATAGTCATTATATTAGGAGGACATTTATTGATAATGAATTTTCACTAAATTTTATGCCAATATCAACTTTTAAAGCTATAAAGATAGATATTCGAAACTTAGTGAGATAACCAATCACATTAAATGGTTCTACGAGTCTTTCTATGAAGATAATGGAGCATATTGAAGTAGACTCCAATATCGGACTTATTTATAGCTCCACATGGTTCTATGTAATCAATGTGCCTGTATGATCACAACATGATACCCTTAATATGGCATTAATACATGAAGGGTCATTAGAATGCGCAAGACATCTTCATTCCTGCAACAAAGAATCCATTCATATGTAATGAGTCTCATTTCACTGAAGCAATATTCTTTGATGAGCATGTAAATGAAGGGGAGACGCCCTCAGTGGAACCTCCTAAGGCACATATGCCCACAAGGGAAGAAGCTCGAATACGAGCATTGAAAAAGAAAAAGATGCGCGGTTGTTATGAGGGTATGAAGAAATGAAAGCGAACCAATGATATTATAAAGGTAGAAGGCACATTATAAGTTAAGAAGTGTGAGAACTCTTGATAACTGGCATATGCCATCATCGTATTTGTTTCAGTTGTCTTTTCATTTCATGTGTAAGCTCAATGACACCTGCTTTATGTTAATGAAAGAAGTTTATTTCTCTATCACTATTTTCTAATGAGAATGTGATAAGTATTTGCGTATCTTCATTTAATTATTATTGTCATTGCAAAGTAAGATACTAGTCTCCTTAGCATGCAAAGTTAATTTCACAAAACAATTTATGTCTAAATGGGGGAAACTAAACCCCTTGATCAATCAAAAGAAATAATAATGAATATAATATATAGACTATACATTGTTGCTGGCTAATAAAAGCCCAGTCCCTTAAGTGCACGATAATGAGCTTAGCTCGTATGTTGCAGACTGGAAAGAGCACTGGCTCCTAGACATACATGATAATCATGTATAGCTTTTATGCTAGCTAATTACTATGTTTTTTTTCCATCAAGTAGTGAAAACAATCCCATTGATGAGCACTTTAACATATTGACATTCAAGCCCAAGTAACATCCTCGTAAGCCCTGCTATGCAGTCAAGTAGTAGGAAATACCCCTTGACTGATGAGAAAGAATTATTGATCCCAAGTAATCAATGCCATTGTCGTTGTATATGCGTAATTAAATACTTCTTAGAAGGGATCTTTTATATATTAGTAACAAGTAAAAGTCCTGCTTCAATATGTGAGATAATATGTAAGATGATATGTAAGATCCCTTAGATCATTGAGTCTAAGCAATCTCATAATTATACCTATCTTAAAGGAAACCCTCTTATATCATCGAGTCTAAGTAGTCTCATAATTATATCTATTGTACAAGAGGCCCCTTAAATCATAGAGTCTAAGTAGTTTCAAAGTTATATCAATCCAAAATTTAAAGGTCATTATTGCTTAACACTTATGTGACTAGGTCGAGCCTTTACTCCCTATTGCGTAGTGTGGTTTTTAAGAAGAGAGAAGAGATAACAAAGCAATTTTACTACTTTATACTACACAATAGTGCTGCTTAGATGAGGCATTGCTCCTAAACGCATGAAGTTTTTAAGATATGCTTCTTACAATATGTCAAGACATTGCAAGTCATTAGGGGGATCGAAGTTGCCCTACTATATTATTGTCTAGCACTCTACAACAAAAGTGGATCAATGAACTTCATTATTAGTGATTCTACATATTTAAGTGCAACTTGTATTTATAAGGAAATATAAGAGTTACAACTAAGTGATCAAGAAGATCACATGAAATATTGCTTATCACAATGCCTACAAATGCAAGTAGTCAATTAAAGATATGCATATATAATCAAGGTTTTATATAAGTGCTATTATGAAAATAGTTGATTATTGTAAAGGTAGATTAGTATGCCCCTTAAAGGTAGATTAGTATTGAACTTAAAACACAAGATTTAGGACGATCGGTTAAAGGATTCGATCAAACCCAAATTATAAACTATTGAGAGAAATATTAGTAAAAATGACCCTGTAAACATGAATTTAAGAAAATAAGTAATAAAATAGGAGACTATAAAATTTTCAAATTTTAAGCATAATAATTGCTAATTACCGAAAAGGCGAGAAGTGTAATCTAATAACTAATAAATTACTAGAGATAGATTATATGTATACTAAAAATTTTAAAATGACCTAAATAATAATTAGAAATGTTCATATGTACCCCATATGTATTTACGTGTAGATAAAAATACGCGAAATTACCTAAATTGGCCAAAAACTAAGGAAATAATTAAAGAAAATTATAAATTAATTATGGAAAAATCAGAAGAGGATAGAATGATCCAAATCTGGTCGTGGCAGGTCAGGATTTGCAAAATAAAAATCAAACAATTAGAATTAGGCAACACAAAAGCCAAAAATCAAGGAAATTGGGCAAAGTCATGTCTAATTAATACATAATAATTACCAAAATCGTCTATAAATAGGGGAAAAATTTTCAGAACTCATTTGGGCAGTGAGGAATTTGAGAAAAATCGAGAGACTTAAAAATTTAAGAGAAAATTTAGAAAACAAAAAAAGAAAAGAAAACTGCGCAGATTGGGCAAGTAAGCCAAACTCATACCTCACTACCACCTGGGACTGAGCCACCACCACCACCACCCTACTTTAGACTCACCGTCTGGGCCGGCCGACAACCTTAGACCGAGTTTGGACAGCCAAAAAGCATCGAACCGGATGAGTCCCACAATTGTCCCAATTTTGTATAATTTCTTAAAATTAGTTATTTTGCCTAGAAAATTATGAAACTTGTTATTCTGAGGTTTTATTATATGTAGATTTAGAGAAAAATAGTGATTTAGTTTAATCACGTCTGAAAATATAGGGTTCTTAACAAATTGAACAAAACCGAGCATGATTAAAACTAGAAATAATTAGGCTTAGGAGTGTAGTTTGGAGCTCAATTTTTTTTCTGTAGGATGCTCGTATGATATAGAACAGTGCTATGAATTCATTTTTTTAAAATTAATTTTTGAAATTTTTAAGTTAATTTATAGCCCTAAAATGATGGAAAAATTAGGTGATTTTGGGCTAATTAGATAATTAAGATACTAATTACCGATTTAGATAGTAATTAGATGTTTAGGGATGCTAATCTCTGATGTGGAAACCTAATCCTAGCCTTTGGAGTATTAAGTATGGTTAATTTAGGGAATTAGGTAGTTAATATAAGAAATTAGTAATATGTAAAATTGAAAATTAATAAATCTAAAAAATTAGGGTTATTTAGATTATATTATAATAGAAATAAAAAAAATAATAAATCTGAAATAACATTTAATTTTAAGTAAATGTCTCAAAATGTAAGATTTTCTCACATCGGGAATAAATCCGATACCTCAATTAGGGTTAGCGTATACCAAGTAGTTTAGAATACTAAATTAAGACCCAATAGGATATTTGGATACTCGAGCTTAATGTGATTAATATCACATTAGGATTCAAGTATATTTAAGACTTAGGAATCAAAATTAAAAGTTAATTTAGGATTCGAACCCTGAAATAGAGTACAACGAATCATTAATACATTATAGGTGTACATAGGAAAATGAGTTAAATTATGACTTAGAATATGAATCCTTAAAGTATAAGTACTAAAAAGACCTATTTGTATTATAAGACACCTAGAGACGAATCGGCTTGTGATTAAGGGATCGAACGATTGAGAAAATTCCAAATAAGTTGGGTTATTACTTATTGAATAGAGTACTATTTGTATGGTACTCGGAGACTTAGGACTGTATATGGTTGTGATTGTAAGTAGTTTACGCATGTGTTTGATGTATCTGAATTTGTGTTGATTTTGTAATGTGAGTGATTTTGTGATTGATTGAATTGGTGTGATTGATTGAATTGGTGTGAAATTGTTTGGACACCCTAAATGAAATTTAATCTTACTCAACTCTAAGAACCAAAAATGTCATGCATTGCAACCCGTTAGGGGATCATAAGATTCTCCAACCAAATACCGACCCCTTCGAAAGGGATAGCGCAGAATTACAAAATGGTCCCTTCTTCATCCTCAGTTGAACTAAGTGACAGGAGAGGAGGTCGCGACGAGGGTGAAGTCAATAGTTCGAAGGTAGCCGCGAGAGGAGCGAGGTCTCCATTACACAAGCCTGAGTTTGGTTGTGAGCTACTGCATAACATGGAACTCCTCAACCCGGATTAGAGCCGGTGAAATTTCTCTAATTTCACAACGGACCGAACTACGTTGTGCGATGACACTTGATTGTTGCATTGCATGAAAATAATTGATTGATAATCTTGTTTGTATATGTATGCATTCATGAGTCTCCAATTCAACTTACCGACCTATAGTTGCTCATACCCTTATAGATCCTTTTACAGTTTTTGATCTTTGAACCATTCAAGTAGAATGCCACCTTACAATTACCTAGAAGTTAGTTCTTTTAAAGTTGGGGGTGTGAGGAGCAAACTACTTAACAATGATGTGTAGCTAGAGTATCCCTGTAGTTAAGGATGAAAGACTGATAGTTATTATATACATTAGTGAACTGTCGTGCTTATGTAAAACTTTCTGGGAAGCTCTGTAGACTTACATATAATTATATATGTTTATTAGAAATTTGTAATATTTATCATAATTGTAGTTTAAATGATAAACGGACTGTTTACTTCAAAGCGAGGACTCGTCGACGCCTTGTATAGATCATGTTTATGGTAGGCACTGTGAAGCCAGTTACTATCATAAAATGGTTTACACGGCGGGACTGTTACGACTCTACGACTTCGGGGTGTAACAAGGTATCTTGAATTTCAAAGACTAGTGTGCTATAATGCAACACTTAGTCCTCGATAGTGTCATGAGGAAATGAGATACATCAAGACTTATTGACTTGCCCCTTCACCATATGTTAATAACTAGGGGAGGAAAATTAAAAATGGATACGGTATATGAAGAGACTATTCTTGCATGGTGATGATTGTTACCCCTTATATTTACTTTATACAATACTAATTGTATATGATGTTTGATGTGCGCATGTTTGCAAGGCTCAATGCGTGTATGCTTGTGATGCTCGAAGCATACATACATATGAAGCTCAATGCGCACACAACACTCGACACATGAGTACTCTAGATATTTGATATGCTACGTTGATTTATGACATATCCTTTTACTCAATCTAAATGATAACGGTATTAAAGTTATTCAACACATGGGATTACTTATATCTAATGTTATGCCACCTTCTCCTGATGACTCTTGAAAAGTGGTAGCAATATCCACTGCGATTGCTACCCCTTAGGAGATGAGGAAAGAGTGATTATATGTGAAAACTAAGGGAAATAAGTAAGTTAGTAAAGTGAAGTGCAAATAAGATAGAAATCGTACAGCTATACAAGTGAAAGTTGAAGACAAAAGGACAAAAGCAGTACAAGGAATGAAGCCATATTAAGGACTTATGTTTAACTCAAAGATTTGGCTTACCCATGTTCATGTTAGAGGACAATTCACATTTTGTTACCAAGTATATGCTCAATTCACATGTTCAACCTACAAATGTTCATGCATGTTCATCTTAGAGAAATTATGATTAACTCATATGTTCACCTCGCGTGTATTTACGTTAAAGGACTCATATTCAACTCTCATATATTATGTCGAGATGAAACCTCAAGTTATGATTAGCTCTCATGTTCATTCATTATGTTGAGAAGGCTCATGATTCAACTACTCGTATGCAGCTCACATTTCAAGCGTCAAGCCTATACTGTGATGCCAGGACCTATATCATGCTTAAGTCTCACGTCGTGTTCAAGGCTTATGTAGTGTTTAGGCCTCACATGATGTGCATACCTTATATCATGTTCAATGCTCACATCGCTTTTAAGCCTAGTATCATGTTCAGACTTCGCATTGCATTCAACCTTCGTGTTGAGTTTAAGCCTTGCATCATATCATAATTAAGACTCATGTGTCAAGGACCATGTTCGACTCATATGACAAGACTCATATTCAGCTCACATGCTAGGAGTGTCATGTTCAATTCATATAAGCAGCTCATACATGCTTATATCAAAGGTTTAGAAGTACTCATGTTAGAAGCCTACATGTACTCATACCAAATGGATTATGATAAATTGAAGTGTTCAACTCCTATGTATTCATACGAAAGGCTTATAAATGGTTCATGTGTGCTTAAGTCATAGATTCGCTCTCAACTCCCACGTGCCCATGTTCAAGGTTTATATTCAATTCATATGCTATGCTCACTTAGAAGCTTCATATCCATTTCACATGATTTAGCTCACAACCACACATGTTAAAGAGGGTCGTGTTCATTTCAAACTTTCAATTCACAAGTATGTTAAAGTGGTTCAAAGCTTATGTTCAATTCCCATGTTAAGTTCATATTCCAGGCTAATGATCAATTCACATGCTTAAGGTTCGCATCGTGTCTTGTTTAAGAATTTGTCATGCGACGTTCGAGACTTACATCATGATTTAAGATTACATTACACTTAAGACTCACATCGTGTTCAAGACTCATGTTTTATTAATGTGTGTACTCAGCTTACGAGTTTATGTTTGACCCTCATGTATTGATATCCAAGGCTCATTCTTTATTCATGTACACTCAACTCACAAGCTTGTGTTCTACTCTCATGTATTAACGTTTAAGCCTCATGTCTAATTCAGCTCATGTGTAAGGCCTGCATTCGCCTCTCGTGTGCTCATGTATACAAGTTCTTATGACTTAAGATTCATGCTCAATTCTTATTACGAGTTGCAGTTGGTTTTATGGAGATTACAAAAGGAGGCCACACATGACCCAGGCATTATACCTTTTCATCGTTGCTCACTGATGAAGATTGGTCCTCGTTGGCCCTCGGTTTATGAATAGTCACAGTTCGGCCTGTAAAGAGTCTATTCACTCTAAACCGTGCCGATCTTTCAACTGATGCATGGATGAGATTTGGTCCTCAAGTTATGACCGTAGACTTTTGACCCTCAGTTGGCAACAATTACGGTTCAGGTGATAAAGAGTCTACCCTCTTTAAACTATGCCAATTTGTTGACTATTGCTAGTTCGAGATATAGTCCTCAAGTTACAATTATAAGCTTTTGACCCTTGGTTGCAAGTACTCGCGATCCAAGCAATAAAGAGATCCTCTTTAAACTGAGCTGATTTACTAACTGTGGTAAGTTCAAGATGGTGGCTACTCAAAATATGATTGTGAACTCTCAAATATTGGTTGTGCTACCTACAAAAGATAAACAACAAGAAAGTGTTAGCTTTATAAGAAGAAGGGGGTAAAATCACAAGAACAAAGGCACTAAGTCATAAGGATTATATCAATATTCATTGCATGAGAAGGAAAAGAAAAACAAATACTATCATAGCATGGAGTTCAAAATAGCGAATATCCATCCCACTTGATACAACAAAAATGATATATGTTGTGGCTTGACTGCGGAAAAAGGAAAAAACAATGTTGATAATTTTGGTCTCTATCTCTGATAATGAAGATAATAATAATTAAAAAGGAAAAAAATGAGTATGAAGTTAAAAAAAAAAAAAAAAAAAAGCCAGCACATACTAAGCTATATGAATAAGAACCCAAATTGTGTAGCCAAGAAACTTGAGCTACATGCAAAAAGTAGCGGCAAGATTACAACTTAAAATACCAAGCTCCCTCCAACTAAAGCCGAACAGCAAGGCTAAAATTAAGCATTTGAATCTCTGGTTCTCCATTGATGTTAAGGAACTTGTTGAAACAACCATGTTATCTACTGCATAATTTATACTAAAGAAATGTAAGCATACAAACAATGGAAGGATGATGAAGATGCTTACCAGATTGGAAAGGAAACTAAGTGGAGTATGCTATAATAGCATTAATAGCCGTATCAAAAGTCGAACTCACAACTTTGCTTGAGCTGTAGTAGAACAAACTCTAAGCACCGGTTGAACAAATACGACAGCAATGGATTCTTGAACAAATCAATCTAAACCATTTCATAGCAGAAACAAGAAGCAATATAAGCTGAAGTCTAAGGTCGAGTAACTACTATGCTGCATATCTACATGACCTGGCTTAATAGCTCTTTGAAGAAGCTCAAAACTTCACAATAGAGAAGCGACTTGGTATTCCTTGAACAATATACAATAGACTATGACCAAGCGAACAATAGCTCAACAACAACTTCGGTGCGAATGTAGTCGGTACATGAAAAAAAAAATAATGAATAAGGAAGGAAGGTTAGGTAGCTACACTGAAAATGTGGCTTAATGTAGTAAAGGAAAACTATGAATGAGGAAGAAAAGCTATGACATTTCTTGTACAGTAAGAGTAAAGAGAAAGAAAAAGTAGCTGGACACTTATCAAAATTTCTAAGGAAGTAGAGGAATATCATTTTAAAAATTGCCTAAACCAAACTGAGCACTTTTGAGGACAACACAACAACAAACTCCAGCTAAGCTAAACATATGACTACACAGTCATATTTCTGCACAAATAAGTAGGGGACGAGCTTTCACTCAAGCTCCATACATGACCTGAATAACAGAAGAAACTAGTATCTACACTCACGTAACCACGTAGTAGAGTAAGTACCTTAACCGAGTTCTTTTCTCATCCAAAAATGCAGGCTCAGGAAGAGCATGTGATTAGCTAAACTTCAAAGGGTATACCAAGAATTCTAGCTAGAGAAATTTATAGTAGCATAAATAAAGCCCAAGCAACTTGTCCAGCAAATAACACCAAGCTTATCTTCTCATACTTACATTGGAATAGTAGACATAATTCACGAGTACAAGATGAGTAGAGTACATCCATATTAGCTAATCCCAAGGCCTTCTTCGAGAAATAGTAACTATTCAAACATCTACCAAGCTTTATGAACAACAGCTCTTTACGAGCCATTCAAATGCTAAGTTGCAACAATCGAGCTTTGAGTTGTAGTAGTGTAGCAGATCAATACTAGAGCTAAGTAATAGCATTCTCCAACATAGCTACAGATTAGGAACCAATGCCCCTTACTCGATGTTGTCTACTAAACCAAAAAAAGGGAGAAATCAACTAAAACAAATCAGTCAAGAGAAGGTACTGTTGAGTCAAGGTGAAAAAACGAATGTATATAGAATGAGAATAAGAAATTTGAGAAGCTCACCATGGCTTATAAGGAGGTACGACAGATAAGAAATTGTGGCTACTGAAGGAGCTAGTAAACCCTTAGGTCTTTAAAGTGGGACACTCCTCAAGTGTGTCTCCAGAGGCATGGACAATGGGCTTTTAGTTTTTAGCGGATCTTACTAGTGGGCTATTAAATGTAAGCCCTTGAATTATGCATTCCACAAGGATATAGGTTGTGTTGAAGCTCCCACTACAGACTTTCGGAAAAATTTCAATTTCAAAATTAAGTTCTTGAAAAATTTCACTCAATTGCAATTTGAGTTGTATAATTACGATTTGAGGCATTTAACAACTGTGTACGTATGAAAAGCTCTACAAAAAGAATTTTCCTCTATTTGAAGAAGCTCAAGGTAATATTAATATATAGAAGTGAGCCTCAATGAGACTACTAATGTGAGGTTAATGCATAAGATACGGCTCCATGGAATCAATAACTCATGTAGATCACATTGAAGAGACAAATTAGCTTAAGGAGAGGTAGCTTAAAGAAGATTTATTTCAGAGTATTGTCTTGAGCGCAATATATAACCTAATTCAACTAAAGTATAACACACGATTAAGAGGTGCTACAAATTTGCGCACTAAGACAATTCTCAAATTAATCTACCAGTGATGTAGTTATTCAATAGCACATACGCTTGAGTCATCTAAAAGGCTTATTTGGTGCTTAAACCCCTTTGACTTCATTTAAAGAACTTTAGTTAGGGGCAAAATGCAAAGGGCCAAATTTAATATTGGATTGAAGGCCCATTAATTAAATGAATTTGACTCCTTAAGCTAAGGTAATAGGGCCTGAGAAGCTAATCCCATAAATTACTAGAATGATCAAGAGAGATTTGTCATGATAGATTTGGAGTAGGGCTCGTTGGATTGGTTTGTCTGATCTAACCTTTTTTGGTTTAGCTAACATTAAAACAATAAATAAAGCCTTTATCTGAGCTCAAACCTATGAAAATAGCCCACTTAAGATCCATTAATAAAGAGGTTTTAATCTTAACCATTAATCACCATCATGATTTGATGGACGAGATTAACTACCATTTTCTATAAATACCCTATTTATATCCTCATTTGGGAGAGAAAAAACCCTATTAATGTCGTCACTCAACTAGAACCTTATCTCAAAGATCAAATACTCAAACATCTTAAGAATATCACCATGTTTTTCATTCATGTAGAGTTTGATGCTATCGTAATCCTCCATCAGTCACTATGCGTGTTAGAGCTTTAGTAAGATTGCCTACTCCTCCTCTTTACACTTCTCTCTTAATCATCTAATACAAGTTACTCAAGTCATTTCCTTAATCACGTGTAGCGTTACTTCACAAGTGATACGCACGTGACCCTTTGCATCTGTATCCACACGCCTTATAGCTTCTTATGGTCTTAACCTTTTAATAAGTTTGCTAAACATATAAGCCTATAAAAAAAGGCCAAAAGCAACCAATTCGATGAATGATATTCTAAATCTATCAAGTCAAATTTCCCTAAAATACTTTTAGTAAATAGGCCAGCTGTATAGATCTTATCACTAACCGAAATAATCAGTTTAAGAAGTATATTTGGCTAAATCCCAAACTAAATTAACCCTTTATTATTCTGTATTTGAATTTGTTTAAAGTAAGGTGTTTGAAAAATCATTTGATATGTATCCAAATTGTTTGGTTTCTTATAGTCCAAACCCATTGACAAATTTACTAAATGTACAAGCTTACTTAGAAAGGCCACAAGTGACCAACTCAATAATTTATATTCTAAGTTCACTAAATCAAATCTTCCTAAAACACTCCCAATAAATGTAGCCAACTATATGGATCCTATTTTAACCTAAAGAATCAATCTAAAAAATATATTTGGCTAAATCCTAAATCAAATTAACCCTCTATAATTTTGTATCTAAGTTTGTTATATTAGATTGTTTAGTTTTGAACTCTATATTTTAATAACTTTATTTTTAAGGTAAATAAGTTTAAGTTTATAGAAATTTATTCTACATTTAATTTTATGATTGTTATATATATATATAAATATATATACATACATATATATAATACATATTTATATGCATGCATGTGTATTTGTACTTTCATTCTCTTTTATCTTGCTTTGGAAATAAATTAACAAAATTTTATATTGTGTTTTTCAACTTTTGAAGAGAGTGAAAATGGAAAGAAATTTAAGCAAAAGTATTTTTAAAAAAATGAAAGGATGGTAAAAGATATATGATTTTTAGCCTTATTTGGATACAAATAGTGAAATTGAATAAAAATAGGTAAATTTGTTATTTTTTCCCATGTTTGATTAATATAAAGAGATGGAAATAAGAGAAACATAACCTTCAAAATTTATTTCTCTTCTAATTTCCTCTTTTTTAAGGATATATTTACAATTTCTCAAGCCTTATTTCTATTTTCTTTCATTTCATTTCTCTCTAAATTTTGCAAATAACTCTAAAGTAAAAATAATTCCACTTAATTCCCCTCGATGCATCTAAGGTCCTCCCGTTTCCGTGACTTCTTCATATATCCCTCGCCAAACAAGGTGACTTCTTCCTAAGTTGATGTCCCCACGCCATTAATTAAAAAACTCGCAAAAATGGAGTTTTAGATCCACCCGTAGAAGGAATAATGGATCTAAACTCTTCTTTAATAAGTATTTCAATTGAAACACTTGAAGCATCTTTCTTATTTTCCTCGTACTTTACGATTCGAAGGAACAGTAACCGGGCATAAAAGGATCAAGCTTTCATCACTTAACTGTCTCTTACAGTGATTATCTCAACTGGGTTTTGCTGGTAAGTTCAGTTAATCCATGTCTCTATCTGCTTTTTGCTCGTTAAGTTGCAATCTTCAAGCTTTATGGAGTTTTCTATTTCTGAGTTACTATGTGTTTGATTGTCCCTTCGTCATATGTTTTGTTGTGGCTGGTTTCTTGCAATCTTGCTTTCTATAAATAGTCAAATGAATTGCTATTATGAGGGAAAGTTCATGCTTGATAAGCACCCTTTTGACTTACATGAAGGTTGGCAATGTTTTTCTTGGATAATGGTTAAAATGTTTACTTCTTTTGTTTGAGTATGCCTTGAAGAAATCGAAATGTTGATGGAAGATGTGAGGTGATACCACGTGTTTTTGCAATTGGATCCAGTCGAATCCAAACGAAACTATTTTTGACGCTAGGCCTATAGAACAGAGTGGAGGAGACGGAAACAATGGAGGGAAACAATTAAACTGATATGATATGCTAGGTACTGCATAGCATAAGACTCACGATAGAGTATAATAACGAAACAGGATCCACATATCTGACCCCGTTAAATGAGAATATGTGTTACTGTTTTTGATGATGAAAAGAAGAATTCGGTAAACTGCCTTCTTTTTTGGTATTTCCACTTTTTGGACTTTCAGTTTCTCGTTGGTGTTACTGTATGATTGCCTATGTGGACTTTTTCAGGGATTAAGTTTGAATGTGTCGTCATTCCTTGTTGAGGTCATTGAGCTTACTGCTTTTTTTTGCCTTGGATTAATGGAGGAGGTTGTTTATATTTACTACCAAAAAGAAAAGAGATTGCCTTTTATAAATGATGTTGCTAAAAAAGCTAATGTTATTAGCTCCAAGCACACATGTAGGAAAGCTGATAGCTAATGGAAAGCAAGGTAGTGAGAAATGAGAAGGAAGAGATTCAAGTGATGCATTGAAAACCCTGCAAAATTTCTAATACCATTCATGATAGGGTATTTCTTCTAGAAGAAACTGGTTATGTGGAGGAATGCATTTCCTCATATTGAATACTTTTTTTTTTCCTTTGATGATTTTTGGGGGGGTGGTGGGGTGGGGGAGGGGGGTGGGGGCGGCGCGTGTGATAAGTAGCAACATCCAAGCATATGAACTATCTTATAAAACCTATACACTAGGTGAGAATAACTTATGTTATATAAGAATCCCAAAAGGTGTCCATAATGTAATTTGAATCCAAAATCTCATGCAAGTTATCATGTGTGTTTTAAACCTTAACCACTAGGCTGACTGCTTGGGGGTTAATATTGAATAATTTGATTTGTAGTCTCTTCTACAATCCAATAAATCCTAGACTACCGATAAAGATGTCTTTAGAGTATTTTTATCAATGGGTTGCTTGGAGAGTTACTTAAGGTGCCAAATTTGCATTCTATGGAACTCCCCTTTTAAGGAATTCTCCACTTTGTTAATGAGTTACTTCAATATAGCATAAACCTTTTGTGGTTCCCATGTTAGAAAAAAGTTGGACTTTAAGACATGAGACCCACAAAAGTTAAAAAAATTGCTAAATGGAGAGTTCTTTAGGAGGAAGAATTCCTTAAAATGCTAAAGTAGCACCCTATGGATCTCCCCATGCAACTCATTGATAAAGGTGCCCTAAAAAACAACATAAGCTGTCTTTCTCATGCATAGTTGTTCACAGTGAGTTTTTGGTTCCTCAGGTGCATGGTGAATTTGGGAAATTCTCCTGTGTGTTACAGTAGATCTCAATTCAGAACAGCCTCTCACCCCCTGGATATTTGTAGACAAAGTCAATTTTCTACTCTTTTGATGTATTTTTTGTGTTCATTCGGTATCTTATGATGTCCTCTAGTTTGTTCATTGAGCAACTATTGTATTTTATGTAATAAAAAACTATTGTATCTTATGAACTAAAATAAAATGTTTTATATCCTCACATGTGGAGAAATGCCAAATCTCTAGTATATTACAGCTAGCAATTTCAAGCATCATTTGAAAGTCCATTTGAATAAGTTACTATTAGTTTTTGTTATTTATAATTTCAAAAATACTTATTATCATTGATTTTTTCTAGTCATTAGTGGACTATTTCTAATATTGAAAAGTAAACATAAATGGATATATATATATTAATGAACCTTTGGCCTTCACGACTACTGCATTTTAAATTTATTTCTGCTGCTTCTACCTTATTATTCATGTAGTTGGGAGTATTAATTGCTGTACATCTTGCATAGTAAGCTCATTCTTGCTACAAACTGACTACTGATTATTGTAGTCGAATGCATTTTTCCTCATTGCCTCTTTTTTCTTTTATTAATTGTTTTTCTGTTTATTCTTCAGGATTGATTCCTTGACATGGGCTGATGATTTACATTTGAAGGAATTGGAGCTTGATTCACTGTTTGGAGTGGATTTCTTTTATAAGTTCTTATATATCTGTGACTGAAGACTGTCTCAGCATGCTTTGAGTGAATGCGGACCTTTATACGCAGTCATACTACTTTCATACACTCATTTCAATGGTAGGAATCTTTTGACTTTAGGATCCAATTATTGAAGGAGCTACTAACTTTAATGTTGTAACATGGACTGTTCATCTGTCCAGTGGCAATACAAGAAAAAACAAGGAAACCATGAGACTTGTACTAACAGGTTTTCTGGGAGTGGTCTTTGGCTTCTTTTTAGGAGTTTCATTTCCAACACTTACATTGACCAAGGTATAAGATTTCATCATACATAAACCTTGTAATCCTTGAAAATTGATGCCCGTTGCATGCTTTATATTTTTTCATTTTCTACGTTCAATATGGCAATGACTCATTGGACTTGCATTCCTCTTTTTGATCTTGGTAGTTGAATATTCCATCAACACTTTTTCCTTCCATTGACTTCTCTTATGTTGAGGGGAAGTACTCGGGCCTTTCAAACCAGGCAATCTTAAATGCATGGTCTCAGCTGAACGGAAAAGCAAATGCTGCCAATGAGTTGCCACATTTTAATGACTCAAAGGTACAACTTCATGTCCTTATATTGAGAAATTGTTTTGACTACTATCTTTGCAATTCTCAGTTCTGACATACAGTCATCGCCAAATTGCAAGTGTAATATATATGTTGAACGATATATCCCATGACTGCAAATATCAATGTCCTGGATGTATTGATATTACATATCGATTGAAGTAGATATTCTTTGAAAATGATCGAGTTATATATACAAAAGCTTTGACGCAATAGTTCTTTAGTTTCTGCAGTTTTGCCTGTCTCTTCCTTCTACTGCTTTGGTAGATTTGAAGAGTGCAGTATTTATTAATTTGATGGGCTTCTGTTGCTTCTATAGTCAAATTATCAGTATGTTTGAGATATGGGTAGTATGAGTTGTTTTACTTGCAGTGCATCACACTTATATTCTATTACAGATTTGGGTTCCGAAAAATCCTCGTGGTGCTGAAAGGCTACCGCCTGGCATTGTAGAATCAGAGTCAGATTTCTACCTCCGCAAATTGTGGGGTCTCCCTAGTGAGGTTTGTTTCTGTCAACCATGCTTGTGTTTAGCCATCAGCCCCGAGTTAATATCTTAAATTAGGCTCATGATCATATTTATCCAGACTCAAGAATAATTAAAAATGAATACGATTTCCTTTCATGACCTTAAAGTTATTGTATGGGCCTTGGATTCTGACATATACGAGTGTAAATCTGCAGGACTTAGCAATTAGACCAAAGTACCTCGTGACCTTCACTGTTGGCTATGATCAAAGGAAAAACATTGATGCAGCAGTCAAGAAGGTCTATATTCTCTCTGTTCTCACTCCATCTCTTCCTCCACCTCTTCATCTTGCTGAAATCTATGTGTTGATAGTTCTCAGAAAATTTCACTATTATGTTGTTCCACTATGATGGTCGGACAAGTGAATGGAACGAGTTTGAGTGGTCAAGGAGAGCTATTCATGTGAGTGCTCCAAAGCAAACCAAATGGTTAGTATACAAAGCAAACCAATCAGTGCATGTCTGATATTCACCTTTGTAGTTTTCAGTACCTTTTTAAGCATGTATTTAATTTTGAGAAAATTACAAGAAATTGGCCAGTGTTTTAGCACTTTTACAATATGACCAGTGTTATTTTTTTCAATAAATAAACTCATGCACTTAAGAACATATAAACCCTAAATCGTTAAAGTCATTGTAACCTAGTGGCATGAATATCGGTCTTTAAAGGAGATGAATCGGGTTTGAACATCCATCCTTTAAGTTGTAATGTAGTTGGTATAAAAAAGAAAGAAAGAAAGAAAGAAGAAAAACAAACCTGATCACAGAACATAACCCACCTTTTCCTATCCTGCATGGACTTGTTTGTTTGGATATATCAACAAATGCATTTTTAGGGAACATCCCTGATACTTTTCAGAAAATGAAGAATCTGCAGTACTTCATAACCTCTAGCAACTTTTTCCTTGCTGCATTAGCCTTTTTCCCATTCTAAATTGCTTTCTCTCCAGGATTGAAGGTATGTAAGATAATAGAAAAACATATTGGAATAGTTATTATGATTTCAAAGAACTTTCTAGTTTCTAGCATGAAAGACAATTAGAGATAAATTCAGATTTCAAATTCTCTAACCTTGTGAAAAGAACTTTCTAGTCTCTAGCATGAAAGACAACTAGAATTAAATTCAGATTTGGAATTCTCTATTCTTTCGTGTTTTTTTACAGTGAAAAAGACATAGACTTCATCTATGAGGGAAGAAATGGGGGTTGGGTTATGTGATTGGGGATTCATTTGTTCCCACATGTGCATCACATGACCCCACTAATGGCCAATGGGAGATTGCTTAATGGTGGGTCATGAGTTCATAAAAAAAAATTAGATGAATCAGCTAATTGCAAAAGCAGTAAACAATGGGCCTTTTTCTTTCTTTTCTTCTTCTTTTTTTTTTTCTTTTGTAATTTTCCCTTTAGCTTTTTTATCAAGCAATAACTAAATAATGGTTGAAGGTGGTATGCCAAGCGGTTTCTGCATCCTGACATAGTGGCAGCTTATGACTATATATTTATGTGGGATGAGGACCTTGGGGTGGAGCATTTCGATGCAGAGGAGTAAGTCATGCTAAACTTCAAAAATGCTTATACATTAGCCGTTGTAGTTGATGGTCTGACCACACACTTTCCAGATATATGAAATTGGTGCGGAAACATGGTTTGGAGATTTCACAGCCTGGTTTAGAACCAAACAAGGGATTGACATGGCAAATGACAAAGAGGAGACCTAGTGGTGAAGTTCACAAGTAATAATCCAGCTATTTGTCCTTGTAGCCTTCACTTTTTTAACTCCCCAACAATTTCATTTTTTTCCTCCTTTAGGGAGACAGAAGAGAGACCAGGGTGGTGCAGGGACCCTCATTTACCACCATGTGCAGCGTATGTGTGCAGACATTTTGTCTTTAGGCCCTTTTAATAGAGTTCAAGTTTGTTCTTCTCACCGATATATTCATTATCAGGTTTGTTGAGATCATGGCAACCGTGTTCTCTCGTGATGCCTGGCGTTGTGTTTGGCATATGATTCAGGTTATTGACATCATCACTCATCAAAACCTCTCCATATTTAACCCATGCTTTCCTTTTGGTCTTCCTTCTGGCTCTAGGAAATTTGATAAAAGCTTTGATATTTACTGCAGAATGACCTGGTCCATGGGTGGGGCCTCGATTTTGCTTTAAGAAGATGCGTAGAGGTTTGTGTTCCCTTCTCTCATATTTCTCCCTTGCCTAAGACTCGCTTGCTCAGAGAATATATGACTGCAGCCTGCTCATGAGAAGATAGGAGTTGTCGACGCTCAATGGATTGTCCATCAAGGTGTTCTGTCACTTGGGAACCAGGTTAAATTCAAACCTTAAACCAGTTTATACATCTTTCTTATAAGATATCTTGTCAATGTGGAAACTTTATATTCATCATCTTTTTGACAGGGACAAGCAGAGAAAGGAAAGGCTCCATGGGAAGGGGTATAGATAAGCCTTATTGTTTTTGTGTGATTTGCTATCTGTATAGAAAAATCCAATCTGAATAGTTCTGGTTTCAGGTAAGAGAGAGGTGCAAGAAAGAATGGACAATATTTCAAGAGCGTATGACGAATGCCGAGAAGGCATATTTTTTAGCAATGGGAATGGATCCTCCAAATTCAACAGCCAGAAGATAGCATACAAATGCATACCTTGCAAGATTTTATTGTGTACTTTTAACTGTATTTTACTCAACATTCATAGAAAGGAGCCAACAATAGTGTGTTTTCACCTTTTCAACTCAAAATATGTGAAACCAGGTAAAGAAAAATTTCCTTTTAGGTGTGGGCGGTGTTGCCTTGGTGATGATATGCAGTATCATTCATTGTAGCCTCAGTGGTCATAAATTTTGTAAAATAACATTTTGTTGCATTTGATTCGTTGGCATTGAATAAGGCTGGAAAGTTGTGACATTTCTATTGGTATCATTGTGTTTTATGACGATGTATACTCTTGTTTAGAAAAGTTATATTCCATTAAAAAAAATTTTAAAAGCAATTTCTCTAATGGAGTGTAATAAGTGTTACTCATGATATAGTTTTCTTCGCAAACCAAACGAATGAATAGCTATCCCATGAGTAAGAAGAGTAGAAGATAAGTCTATTCCATCCAAACAAATGCAATATTGTAGCTTTTCACCATAAAAATAAAAATTAAACAGACAAAAAATATATATTTATAGTTTGGTCTTCTTAAATTGTTTTATTATTCTACAAAGTAACAAGTTTAAGTTTGAATTTGACTAAAAATTTAAGCTTGAGTATAGCTTAAACATGATTGAGGTTAAATTTCTTAGTTCAAGTAAGGTTTGGAAACACCACTTAACAAGTTTGAGCTTGATTTAATTAGGCTCATTTAAATCTAACTATTTACAAAGTTTCATAATCCTTCTAATTAAATTTGTATTAAAGCTTAAACTTTAGATCGAATCTTGAGAAGTTACTAAATCAAATAAATTTAAGTTCAAGCTTGACTTAATAAGTTGATTAACTCAAGCTTGAACTTATAATCAAATCAAGTTTGAATAAATGTTTGGTCTAGTTCAAATATCTTTAAGTTGATTGTTCATTATCCCCAGTTTAAAGGTAGTAAATTGGTCATATACTCTGAAGACATGAATGCATGTAATATCTAAGAAAATTTAAGACAAAATGTTTCCAAAGAGGAGCATTATAATTAGTTACGCACATAAACCCTCTTATTCTTAATTTATCTTTTCCTCTTAAACATTAAGCCTTCGTTTAGCTACTAACCCCTCTCTTTCTCCTCTTCTTTAAACCCCCTCTAAAACCCTAATTGTACAAGACACTTAAACTCCATTCTCTTAAGGAAAATTCATGCAATATCAATCTTATAGTGAAATTAAGTATCTAAACTTAATTTCTTAGCTTACTTCTTTGAAAATCATTCATTACAATAGGTTTTCTTAAATAATCTCTTGAAATCCGAATTTGTGTACTTAAGTTTTTAGTTTAATCTTTTAGGTTTAGTTTGATTTTGGATTTCTAACTCATGTTCTTATATTTCAAGTAAGTTCTCTTTATCTTTTTTATTATTCTTTAGTTTAGAGTTGGTTTCCTAAAGTTGTTGGAAGAATTGGGGTTTTGAGTTGGTGTTTTATCTAAAATTTGTAGTTAGGATGGTATAAAAGTGTGTTATATTAATGGGTTGATGAGTAATTAAAGAGGGTTTGAAAAAAAATTTAGATTTGAGTTGATTTGGGAAGTGATTTCAAATCTTTGTTTGCTGTTTTGGTTGGAATGGTGGGGTTGGTTCTAATAGAATCGTGGGACCTGTTGTAACCAATCTTCTGGTTGTAGAAGACTGGTAAGAACCAACTAGCTAGTTCCCTAAACCATGCAAGTAGTCCATTTAGGTCGAACCAAGTTTTCTTTTGTTCCTTTTTCTTAAACCAACTTGCTTATCTTCTAACTTATTTTCTAAAGTATATTTTACACTCTAAAACCATTTTTTAACATCTTAATATTATAACTCATTTATAAAGATGTTTACAAAGAATCAAATTTTATTTTGAAACTTCCTTTCCTAAATCTCCAAACCCTCATTCTAAGTATTTTAATCCTTCTTTTTTGATGCCAAAGTCTAATCTTTATGCTCTTATTTAGTTTTAGTTACTCTTAGAATCCTAGAATAAGATAAGAGTTTAAGGAGCCTTTAAGGAGTGTTATCCAAAGGCGATTTGGGTTACTTGAGATATTTGAATTGGATTTACTAGAATGGTCATTAGATTTGGATTTCATGAGTAGCAACTATTGATCATATATGAAGATTATCCAATAAACTTTTATATCAGATGACAACTAGAATTCTAGGATTTATTGTTTTTGGACTCGAGTGTAAAGAATTTAAAGGAAATATATATTTATATTCACTTATATATGTAAACAAATATTAAGGTGTATCAGAGTTATGAGTATCCTTTTTATTGATTATTAACCTAAATTAAAAATAGTTAATTTGCTATTTGATTTACACTTGGTATAATTACATTGTATTCATGTGTATGATTTAGCTTAACATCCGTGTGTACATGTATATGACGTACTAAGCTTCAACTTATTCTTTCATTTTTTACAGCTATAGGTGATTTAAATGATATTTGCTACTCATAGAATCAAGGCAATTATTACTAGGTTTAGAAAGAAAAACATTTAGTATTGAGAATGTTGTTGAGTAATCTATAGAGGTGATTTCATGATATGGAGTACTTTTGGATGATATGTTCAATTAGTGTAGAGTATAAAATATTGATGATAAAAATTATTATGGTTGAAATAGCTGGCTTGTGAGTCATTACATTTATGGAAAACTTGGAGATATATTATTAGTATTTTATTAACAAGTATATAGGTGATTTTGGAAACCCTAATAATGTTTTAGAGCCTTAACATGTTACTAAATGGTAAGAATATACGACGGATTATTACATGACATCCTTTGGTGTTACAATGCATTAATATAAAACACAACTGTGTATTTTCTCTAGTTTGATGACCTTCAGCGAACCGAACGAGAGATGACTGCCAAAAGTAGAGCACCTTTACATTGCGGAAAATGTTGAGAAAACAGTGGCAATGGCAGTATCAGAAACCAAGAAGAGCATACAAAGGGAAGAGATCTCATTGCTAAAGATAGGCGCCTCTTAGTAATGTTACTTCAAATTACATCATTCTTTGGGTTAAATACAAATGCAAAATTGACGAGGCTGGAGGCTAAATAAGGTAATTATTAATTAGTCGGAAGAACCTATGTATACAACAGCCATTAACGTCGACCTTCCACCTCCAAAGTGAATCGTGCGCCTTCACGAGGTAAGAATGTGAAAACTGTGTATTTCTCTCAATATAAGGTTGCTTGCTCCAGAGGGGGCACTTCTTTCTTATGCACCCACTGCTACAGCCGGTGAATTACAACCATCTGAAAGTGAACATCATCTAAAAGTAGCCTTTGGTAATTGCATCTTCCAAGTCCTTGAAGTCCCAAGCATCATCGGCAGAATATTCGCCTGAAAGTATATCATGCATGGAAATTAAGAAATTTGCACTAAGGTTACAATACGCACTTTTTTATCTGGTCGGGGCCATTGAAGAATGAAGAACACACTCGATGCTAACACAAATTATGGGTCTCATGTTAAAAGAATTTCATAGATATTTAATGGGAATCGACTCATACCAATAGAATCTCTGCACAAAGCTGTTAAATGGGCACAGCTGCATCATAAGAGAAATCATATAAGTCAGAAATGCAGATTTTAATTGGGAAAAAGGCATTCTGCAATTTACCCAAAAAAGACAAAAGGCATTCTGCAAAAGTAAATACATTTCATGTTCTAAGAGACAAGAAGATAACAATTATGTCTAAAACGATACCTGCCAAGAGCCTTTCCAAAATCTGCACACAAGGAACGGATGTATGTCCCCTTGGAACATGTTACCCGGAATATCAAATTTTGTCTGCAAAAGAGCAAGGTAAATTTGTGAGTTGCAATGAAAAAAAAAAAAAAAAAATGCTTGCATTGAATGAATGAAACAATATATGGTAGAACGGCTGTGTTTCCTGTTTTATTTACCAAAAGCAATTATTTTTAGGGTAAGAATATTAAAAGCTATCATGAAAGAAGAACAGTGTTGAGTAAGGTTTTGCAATCAAGATAGCTAGCCCTAGTACACTACAAGTGAAGCCACAGAATAGGCAGAAAAAACCATGTATGTCTAATCCCAATGATGTGTAGGATTTAGACTAATCTTCTTCAGAAAATTTTTTTTCGGCCACTGTCAAGAAGTCCATCGTCCTCAGGTCGGGGCAACATGTGGACGATAGAAACTTTAATAATTTGGAAAATTTTCGCTTTGCTTCAATCCCCATAAAAGACTAGCATCCTCTCATGCTTGGCATTCCCAGCAAGTCAATTAGCATTTTTGACAATTAAACAACTATGGTACAGTATTCTGCCCACCTATACTGTTCACCTAATGAATTCTTTTCTGCTGTAAATGGCAAGAAATTAAAAAAACACGCTCATAAAATTGTTTGCTAAAATAATTTTAACAAGAAACCTGTCCTCCAAGCTGCGTTCAATTTCAAACTTGAAAATTGATATTCTTCTCGGGGAAAGTTCAACGCTTTCGCCTCTTCTCGCCTTCTCATACATCTTCTCACCACCCACCTGTCATGATATGAATTATTAGAAATAAATCCACAAGATATATTTCTTGAAAGAGATGCGCTACCAAGGACTACAACGTTTTCATTCAATTAGATGCCCATGGAACAATTTGAAGCACTGTGGTTTTGAAAAACAACAAGTGGAATTTAACAAAGTGGTTACACAGCCTTGGATAAATCATTTTACAACAGTCTGCAAAGTTTGAAACCATGTCCAATGGCATTATAGATATCATACTTAAGAGGGCAATACAGAGTCATCCACTTGCATGATACTACATACAAAGTTTGAAAGTGATTATTCACAAACTTACTTTAATGGCAGAAAACATTGGGGGAACCTGCCAGATTTCCCCAAGAAATGATGCAGCAGCTTTTTTGATATCTCCATCTTTAATATGCTCCCATGGTTCCCGCTGGGTAACCTGTAAATGAACACATGGAGAAAATTGTTTAAAGTTATCGTATATCATAATAATAGATGCTTCAACAGAAAACAAAGTAAAGTTGTAGGTACAAAAACAACAACAAAACATCAAATCCCACTAGCAGCTATATAAATCCTATGATGCCATAGTGACTATCCAAATACAAAATCTACAATATTGAGATAGGCCATCCCTCTATATGGTATTTATATCAGTTTAGAATATCTTAGCTATGCTGATCCAAATGATGCATCTCATCCTCCAAAACTAACAACAAAAATAGGACTATGATTTCTGTAACTTGCACTAATGACAATCAAATACTTAAACATATTTGATGTGATTGAAACAAGTGAATACAAGCAAATGGCTGGAGTTGGATGGTACTTACTGGTGAATCAGCATCCCAAGTTGATGTGGCTTCCCCCAAACGGAAAACCCCACTATAACCCTTTATCATACCTTGATATCTGCAATGAGAATAAATAGAATCACTAGGGGACAGATGCATACAAAAGGTCCAGCTATTTCAAAATGGGGCATCTAAAGCATATAAAAATTGCTTGGATATTTAAAATCTTACCTATCGACCAACTTTGTTGCTTTTCCAACACATACTATTAATAAACCAGTTGCCATGGGATCAAGAGTCCCAGCATGCCCAACCTGCATGAGAACTCTATAAATGATAGGGAGAGTTGAGCTGAAATGAGAAGGGAAAAATCATAGAAAAACTACAACCATGCGTTTGCCCTCAATGATAAACAGATACCTTCTTCACCTTGACCAAACGTCGAAGCTTTCCACAAACCGTGAATGACGTCCATCCTGTGTTGCAATTAATACATCATTTCACTTTTGAGTTCAGGAAAAACAAAAACACAATCTGAAATATTTCACGTAAGCAACAAAGATTTCTCCTAAAATGAATAACAATTGACGTAGTGAAAGAAACAGAAATGCAACTTGTGGTACAACCAGACTATTTTAATATGAACAGATAGATTTGACAGCTCATGAACACTGTTCCATAGAGGCCAGCTAAATAAACCTATTTTTTCATGCCATTGACCCTAGTGCTATACTAATGCAAATATATATTGAAGGGGATCCCATTAATATGGGGCATAGAATAAATACCACCATGTATTCTCTCTTATAAACAGTAACCGAAAATGGACTCCAGAATCATCATGTGGTTATCAAGAAGATTATCCACATATCCATTCAAGAGTTCAAGTTGAATAACTATCCCATTGATATCCATCAGCATATAACTGGCCATCATACAACGAGGCCATCTGTCTCAAATTCAAAAGATCAGCAGCATCGACTCCTTGGAACGAACTACGAAAATTGTCCTGCATTATAAAGTAATCACTAATGTGTAAATGCAATGGGACAGGAAACTAGACCAAGTTTAGCTTGTATGTGAAAGTGAAACCAAAGTGGCTGCCTTGGCATTCTCTTTCCCAAAAAGTTTGTGATGCTGCTGATGATCTTTCTGTACAAACTTACAATAATATAGAAATCATCAAATGCTGTCTCATTTGTTTCATGCTTGCAAACTACAGAGTCAGGCAGTTATATATTCTGAATACAGCATGAATGAGACTAGAACCAAATATGCACATTTCCTCTTGCTGAATATCAAATAGCACCATTGCATAACAATCAAAAGTTACTATATTGGGGGTGCCCAGATACTTATTAAGAGGGCATATAAAATAATTTTTCAACCACTTGCTTTTTCATAAAGTGCATAACCGTTCTCTAGAATGCAAAAATGTGCAAAGCGATTGTTAAAGGGACCATATATCACATATTTAATGATCTTTACCTTTGGGTTTGTTGATCAAAACCATAGTACCAAATGGACCATCCCACCCAGGAGGAAGCTCACTATGTCTCTTCAAAACATAGGGTTCTCCTTCATCAGTCATCACATCCACATTCACGTTGTCACTTCCTTTCTTATTTTGAACCTTCTTCAAACTCTTAAAAAAATCCTCCACCTTCTTCTCCATTACATCCTTCTTCACCACTTCCTTCTCTTCGTCAAAAAACACCAATCGTTTATCATCCTCCCTACTCTTCTCCTTCTTCCTCCTCCTCCTCTTCTCATCTCCCACACTCTCGACACTCGCATTCACATTACCAGAATCTCCGGGTTCAAGAAACGCCTTATCAAGACAATGATCAGGAAAATACTTCTTCTCCAATTGATACACCATCTTATAATGCTTATTCTTTTCCCAAGGGTAAGCAAAAGTATCATAAAAATACAATTCCTCTTCTCTCTTATGTAATCTATGAAACTCCACGACTTCAGGTTGCAATTCAACATAACCATCCTCATGCTTCTTCCTATATTCATCATCCGAATCAGACCCATACATCCTCTTCATCCTTTTATTATAGTACTTCCTCTTAGACTTATCAAGTTCGTTTTTTGACGATTTGGGTCGGTCTTGATAACCCAATTCATCGTCGTCTAAGGTGTTCTCCACTGAGTCCGACTCACCAGCTGCTGACTCACTGAGCTGAAACTTTACCGTAGAGTCGTCAAGATCGGATTTTGAGGATCTGGGTCTGTTCGTTTTGGAGAGTTTCCTATCGACCCAGTCATCGAAACCCAATTCGACGTCATTTGGGGTGGTTTCGGGTGATTCAGGTGCTGAGTCATTGACGGCAAGTCGACGACGGGGTCTGGCGAGTGAGGACTGAGTTGGGCGGTTAATGATGAGGTCGTACTGAAGAGGGTACGGGGTGGAGGTTGTAGAGAAGAATGTTGGTGGTGAAGATAGAGGGAGGTAAGAGGCTGCGGTGAGAGGTTTTGGGAGGAGAGAGAAGGTGAGAATGAGGTTGGGGCGAAGAGAGAGAAGGGATTTATGGGATAGAACCAGGGAGATTGATTTTGCCATTGTTTTTGTTCAGTTTCGGTTGGTTAGTGCTGTTCTTCGTCATGCCAAGGGTTTTAGTTTGGTTTTAGGAATTAGGATGTTCATTTTTGTGTTTTTTATTACCACAATTGTTATACTAGCAAAGCACGTACTCACGGTAGCATTGCATTACAAGCGCATAAGAATAAAAGGAATTTAATAATAATCTATATTATTTAAGTAAAAAGAATGAGTGATTGCTATCTAACTATCTTATAATTTTAATATAAAATTTTATTATATGTCTCTCTTTCTTTTTACCCTTTTTTTTTTTTTTATCATCCTAACTCTCTCTCTCTCTCTCCCCCCTTTTCAAATCTAGTTGTTTATCAACCTACTTTTGGTTAATAATTATACTATAAATCATTATAAAACTCTATCTGGTTAATAGAAATATATTGTTTGAATTAAAAAGCTTATAATTTAATTACAAAAATTCAAAAAAAATTAAATCATTTCTAATGTGTGTATTTTTTTTTCTTTTAATTTTTTCACACACATTACATATATATAATCTACTAATATATAATAATAACTTTTCCTTACATTTATTTGTTTGTCATAACATTTCAAATATAACTTCAATTCTATTTTTTTATATTGTAACTTCTATTCACAATTTTTTAAAAACTCTAAATTTACTACGTTCATTTAGATAGGATGATGGTTAGAAAGTTTCAATTAGGTTCTTCTCTTTCAGATGTAACAAATTCAAATAATCTACACTGATAGTCAACCAATTTTCACTTCTCAAACCGCATCTGACAGTGCTTAGATTTTTGGCGTCCTTTCTCCTGTGAGTCAAAGCGAATGGTAATCGATTTTCAGTAGGAGATAACAACAACATAGATTGATAGATAAAAAATAGTACGGTATAAGCTTTTTATACGTATATTATAAGATTTTCTTATGTTATATAAAGTTTGTTATGTACAAGTCTTACATTAGAATATAGAACAGTTACTGTGATAATTATAACATTTGTCATATTATGTATTTATTTTAACTATATATATTTTTTTTTTCATTTTATCACCCATTTGGCCCATTTACTACTTTTGCCATCAACATACACTCTGACAGCGCTGTAATACTACCAACATTATTAATTTATTTCAACCAATGTAGCACTATACGGTACGGTTGCAGCGGTATGCGTTTGTCCATTAATACTTGCAATCGGGGACGGGCCTGGAGCCCCACCTAAAGTACCCGAAATAGTTAATTTTTTATTTTTTTAAGAAAATAAAATAATATAAATTAAATATATATTTTAAAGAACAAAATATAATATGAAATAACTTATAGCTTAATAATTAAGTATTTAGTTTTATAAAAAAGAGGTCTTGGTTCAAATCTCATATATGTCATTTTATTTTTTCTAGATATATTAATTACTTGGATGACACTTTTTTTTTTACATTTATTAAACTTTTTTCTTTATAATGACTAATAACACCGATTTCATTAATTAAAAATTATATTAAACTAAATAAATTCTCCTAAATTATTATTTTTGTTAGTAACATGCCATTAATAATAATAATATTATCTATATTATATATATACTGTCGGTATCATATAAACTATTAATTAATAGTACTAATTATATAACTTGATTAAGTATATTTTCTATTTTCAATTAATGTTACAAAAAAAATATGGATTAGTTCAATTATTATTGCCTAAAAACTTATATTTAAAATGGTATTCTTTTTTTCAAGCACTACTAATGAAATAATCATATAAGGTTATCATTAAAAGAATTAATACTATACTTATATCTATATTAATATACTCTTTTTGCTTTACTTATAATATTCTATTTAAATATTTTTCTAATCTATTTTTATTTACCAAAAAAATACATAAATTTCATATATTGATGTAATTTTTATAAATTAGTAGATAAATTTTATTTAATATATATGTATAATAAAAAGGTAAAAGGTTTGCTTCTTATAAAGTCTATCGATTACACTTAATCTTTTTGTACATCAAATAATTGATAAAATTCTTTTACACATATAAGATATAATTAATTATGATATAATCAGATTTTTTTTATATTAATGCTTTTAATATTGACTTAATTAAATTATGTGTAGCCACTCCAGTTAAATGATCCCAAGTTTGTCCTTACTGCTAGCAATGGTTATGATGGGGTAACAACAATATTGAGAGCGACAAGAGCAATAGTGGTGTGATTTGGTGGAAGTGTTAATAATATAGCATTCGTGTAACTATTGCAATAATGGTGATAATAGTGCCAATAGTGATGCGTTGATGCTATGTGAAGTTTTTAGGTATCAATATGATGGTAAAGATGATGTAAGGATGGCAATGTGAACAATGATGTTGATATGATGATATTAATATGTTGATTATGATGATAATGGTGAGTTTTTGCTAGCAACGTAATAGTGGTGATCAAGACAATGATCGGGTGGTAATAGATGTTGGTAGTGGTAGAAGGGTCGTAATGATAAAGCGATGACAGTTTAATTATAAAATAAAATATTAGTTTGAATTTTAGTTAAGAAATTCTGTTTTATCTTTTTCTAATATTTTTGTACCATGGAAGAGGAGATAAAAATCTTGAGACTTATCCGGTATAAACCGAAAGTTTTGTCCAATTATTACTATTACAAATATTGAAAGATTGGATTCCAAATACTCAAAGTTATGAATCAAACACAACTAAATTATGGTTTCATTATTCTATGTGGATTTAGAACTCGTGAAAGTTGTGCTTTTCTCTTTGGGTTTAATATATGCATTATAGTTCATAAACGAATTTGTGTCTATTAATTTAAACTTGTAATTGGTCCTGTTTATTAATCATTATTAAGCAGGTCTCTATGGCTGTAAAAGTTTTCTATAAACGGTTTTTCTTTCTTTCCAATTATAATTAGTTTGAACAATCCATTTATTAGAAGACCATCATCATTATAGTACAGCATAAAGTTCTTTTTAAAACAAAATACTAATTCAAAGTAAATCCAATATTAATATGGATACGAATTCAAATGGATAAATGGATCCGATCCGCTTAGACGTGATGAGGTGATGTCGACAATGGAAGCCGTTTCTCAAACATGGATCATCACAATTGGTCGCTAGAACGGCCATGTGAGCTTGGATGAGCGAATAGTCGATGGATCTAACATGTTTATGAGAAGCTTATAATTGGCATGCTTTTTTAAAAATATATATATATATATATATTTATTAAGGTATGCAAATGGGTTTTGATTTGTGGGTTAATCCATTTAATCTACATTTTAAGCTAATTTAGATCAAGGTTTTTTGTCTAGTTAAAAAATAGGTTAAATAAACTCGTCCAGTTTAACTTGTAAGTTAAAATGGGTTGATTGAGATTGAAGTGTTTAATATGTTTTTACTTTTGATTTATAAACCAACTCGTTTAACTCGCTTTTTAAATAAGTTAAGGCTAATGTTTTTTACTCATTTAAAAAGTAAACCTATTAAACCCGATTTGTTTAACTCGCAAATCAAAATGCATTGGATTGAGTTTTCTCTTTTAACCCGTTCATATATTTCGTTTTTTTTTTCTTAATAATCCTGTAGAGCTTCTTCGAGAGGAACATTCCCGCTTTGAAGTTTTGAAAAACCAAAGGACAAATCCTCAATGAAACCCAATTCATTGCACTGCTAATTAATACTAGGTGAAATATTAACCTGTGCTAAATTATGAGATATTAGAATGCTTATCTATATAGACTTTTATTAGTCAATTGATATATATTATTATAGATGCATTTCCTTATACTTTCTTTCCTCTTGTTTTTATTACTAAGCAAGCATACTAAAAATTTCTTAGAAAGTATTTCTCTTGTCTCCTACATGACTATTGTATGCGAAGTTGCTAGTTACTTGATTATGGACAACAACAAACATGCCGATTGATTATATTTTATAGAAATCTTAATTTAGTGACACATAAAAGGATGATCTTAAATAGAGGTGTGTAATGATGAACAACTAAGCTCCGTATCTCACATCTGTGTGAGTGATAGTGGATTGAGTTCTATATATGTAAGCATTATTAATTCATTCTTCATAAGATAGTTGATTTAATATTCTAAGAGTCATTTTGGTAAAGTAACAATATTTCCATGAAACTTGTCAACGTTTCAAATATTTCTAATGGGGAGGATAAGGCTCTTTTATATATATATATATACATTCTTACAACATTCTTAAAGTCTCTATTAAACGTAAAGCCTCTTGGGTGTCTCTTTTGGTATTAGAGTCAAGAAGAAAGTATATAGATATTTTAAGGAAGTTTATATTTTCTTAGTGAGAGGATTGTCTTTATGATAATCTAAATCTTATATTTTCTAAGTCACTTAAGACGAATCCTTAATAGAAAATCTTAATATTATGATAAGTCTACTAAAGCCTAGCGTAAATCCCGTTCTGATTTAGGGTTGCAAAAGATTCATAAATTGAAAATCACAATATTAAATTAAATTTAGTCTTGTGATCTAGATTTATAAGATTAAGATAAGTTAGTTTCTTTCGAAAATATGAATTTACTTAAAAGATCTATATTCTATTTTAGCTTTGCTCCCACTGAGCAGTTAGAAGAATCTATATTAAACAATAGAGATGAAATATATATAAAAGATTTCGATAAAGCAATAGATAAATGGAAAATACTAAAAACTTCTTATGATCAAATATATCAAATAGGCAAATGGAAAATTTTTTGGAAAAATGATTACGTTATAGCCACTAAAGAAAATGATATTCCAGTTTTTGATGGCTTAACAACAATAAAACTCTTAAATACAGATTCAATAAAAAAATATGCAAAATATTAGAATTATATGCATCTAGGTTTAGTTCAAGTAGGGGGGTAAAACCTCTTACTAAACTAGGTCTAAATACCTCTGTCTTCATGGTTCTCAAAATTGCTAGGAAACTAATATATGAAATATCAATTCATGTTACCATTGAAACTAGTTTTAGTAGTAGACCACTACAATTTAAATGTCATCTCAATATTACTCTTGCTCTTAGAGATAAGACAATAATGAGTTCCTTAATCTTCCAGATTAAAACACATAATTATAGAATAATAGAAGGATTAATACCAATGGTTGTAATATATAGAATATATTTCAAATTAATAAAAACTACTTTTGGTCCTAAAACATATAAAATGGATAAGAGGAGGCAAACTCTTCTTATTCAAACAGACTTAACCAAAGCCAATGTGTCCATCCAAAAAATGATTAAATGGTCCCAGGTCAATTTATCTGAATGTTGGAAAGTAGAAAATCTACTTCCTAAACAACCAATATACAATACTGAACTGTCAAACGTGATTCAACATTCAGATGGCAAAGTTACCATCTAATTCAATAGAAGATCTTTTGATCAACCAAACAGACCCTTGGAAATAAGATCTATGTCATCTTCTTTTAGAAAATCAATAGGCTTTCCAAATCTTCCACCAATAATTTATACTCTATTCTTTACTCAATCTAATAACCAATAAGATAGGAAATCAAATATTCATGATAACCCATCCCTTTCAGGAATTGTTCACAATAGGTCTGGTATAATCTAACCAATTTATCAACCAAATGAACCAAAACATTGAGGACCTTTATTATCAGAAATAGGTGACTCAGAACTAAATGTAATAAAAAAACCTTTCAAACCAGATAGAATATTTTTAAATAATGAATTCAATTCACCCAAAAATGAAAAAAAAATAGAAAATGGCATTTTGAAACATTTAGTAAAATTAAAATGAAAATAAAAGATGAATATTATAATTTCGTGAATGAAATTGGAGTTCAGATATATTTCTTCGAATGGTTTGAAGAATATTATTTGAAACCCAAATAAATTAATGAATGTTTTAAATAGAAACTAGGTGATGGACAGATAATAGAATCAAATCATTCGCCACTAAGTAATATAAAAGTTGTTCACAAAAACACGAAAATAACTCTTACTCCTTTTAAAAATTCTATAGATGAAAAAGATTCAAGAATAAAGAAAATAATAAATCAAAATAATTATACTAATCAGCATTTACATACAATAAGAGAACAATTGAATAGAATGGAAAATACAGTTAATGTTGAAATTAATAAGATAAGTGAAAAATCCTTAAATAATAAGATCAACAAAAATATATCTTTATTTAAACCTTTTGAAATAGCCAAAAATTCTAGTAATGAATTTTTAAAAGCTTTAGAAGATAGGAAAAGAATACTAAAAGATAAAACAATAAAAGAAGAAACTTCCTATTCAAAACCAATAAATTTTCTAAATATAGATATTTAATTAGGAAGGGTATTGTTGTCACGACCCGAGGGGGCTAGTCATGGCAGTTGCCGTATACCGTACAAATGATTGCAAATTGAATTCCCTTATAATTGACGATCCTTTTGTACAATACATAAGGATACAGCTACAATTAACTACTAAAAGTGTATAAGCATAAGCAATATCATCTCATGATAAATAATAAATTATAGAAACATAACACATAGTTTATTTATATAGGAATTTACAAGTAAGAAATCTAAAACATGTCTTAAGTTAAATTAGTATTACTCGATTACATATTCAGCTTTATAACCTATCAAAAATACTCTCTGATCACATCCAGCTCCCATATTAATCCCGTATAGAACACTAACCTCGAGTATACGATGGCCCGACTTCACAAATAGATGGGCCTGCGAAAGAAGACTACAAGAGTATAAGCTAACTAACTTAATGAGATAATTTCCCTCAACTATACATCAATCAAGTTATACAGTAGTTAAGTTCAATCAAATGAATGCATGACAATAGTATGCTAAACACATGCAGGTGACTAGGTACTACATGCAACTCAGATTTAACGGCCTCCGAAATCAGAGTTGGAGATACATCGATATAGTCAGATCCAGGTATTATATTAGAACTTATCTCATAACGAAACTCCGTGTTTTGTATTCAAAATGTAATGGTATATTTATTATCAGTTTTATCAAAACGAGTTCTACATATGATTGTGAGTAGGTTCACATAACCCTCACTTATCCCTAAATGAAGGCCTCTGGACTCAACTCTTAGCCAAGCAATTGGCGCCTCTAACGCCTAGTCATCCTGCGGGCTAGGGTAAGGTCATATCATACGTATGCACCATACAAAATCTATAACAATCAATAATCAACCCACGTATGGCCTCTTACTACCTCCATGTAATGTGACTACCGGAATTAGTTATACAATACATGATTATGCGTGATCCAAGTTAACTTTTGTAGTCAAGTGAAATTAGATCTATTATGCAACAATCATTTCTTAGTGAATCTACTATGCAACAATCATTACATTATTGAAATTTAAAATAAATTTACTATTAACAACAATTATCGTGCATAGGCATAACTCAACTCCATACATATTCATTTATCGATCATAACTTATATTCACTAACTACAAATATAAACAAGTATGGAATCATTAGGAAAAACTCACTCAGTCATAGCCATTTTAGAGGTCGTAGTAATTTGGTGGCAGCTTAGGGTCTATATCAAAATCATCTAAGAATAATAAAAATTTATAAGTTTGAGAATTTAAAGCTAAACTAGTATCGTAATTTATAAGGTTTACTTCACCTAGTTATATGAAATTGTCGATTCGAGCTTTTTATCGAATCGTGTGTAATTTTTTCATTTTAGCTCGGATCATTATGAACTTATAGTCCATTTTGATCGTTTTCAAGTGTATTTTCTTGTAACGAGGTTCATTTTGGACGTTGTGACTCACAATTTAAATTGTGATATAAAAATATCACAAATTTTATTATTTTAGTTTAAAAATTATAAAATATTAATTTTGGTTTTTTCTTAATATATTTGTGATTTAATAATTATTTAAATCATATAATTGATATTTTTATTATTTTAAGCATACTTTCCCTATTTTTGAGATTTTAGCCTTATTATAATAATAATTATTATTATTTCTTATTTTCTTATTATTCATTTATATTTCACGATATAGACTTATAGTATATTTGATAAATTTTATAATTTTACTTTAATGAGAAATTCCTAATTTACGGTATTATATATATATATACTCCTCACGTAATTATAAATTTATTTTATTTAGTAAATATTATTATATT